>BTPG01000001.1:166087130-166199830 GCA_036245525.1 Semisulcospira habei | reverse complement strand
TCAACACAGATTAAATGATTTGCAGATAGAAAGATCAGGAAGGTTAGAAGCGATTAGTATTGGGAGACAAAAACTGAAAACACAAGTCAACAGGATTAGAGAAACTATTCAAAAAATACTTCACGAAGACACTAACTCTGGCTGAGAGACTTAAAACACTTTTCAGAGAACAGGGTATCACAATTGCCAGTTTAATTACAGCTCTGGGGTTTTATTATCAGTACAGTTGTGTTGGCTGTCTCCGGGGGTGGTTCTCCACCTCCAGCACCACCAACCCCAGTCCCCACAGATCCAAAAGACTTACAGTCGTGGGTAAAGAAACAACTGTCTCACATATCAGACTTGCTTAAGAAATTGGCTCTGAAAGCAGTAGACGCGTTGCCTGGCATAATTGGCACTGTTGTCAGTTGGCTGATTACTACTACAGCAAAGGTAGTTGGGTTTATGGCAGAGCATGTGTGTGGATCTTTCTGGTTACAGTAGGAGGGTTAATGGTGGGGTTATTTAATGAAACAGGTAAAGAAGTAATACCCCTAATCCAGTGAGACCTATTACCAATGCAGTTCTCTCTGACTCATGTGTGTTTGATGACGGTGCTGGTGCTGGTGATGGTGATGGTGCCAGTACAGGTGTGGGTGCCGGGCTGGGGCTGTTATCGACCTATCCCGATCTACGTGATCACTTTGTGCGTTGCCGCCCCTGGAGGGCAAGCTGGCGGGTGATGCAATTTCCTAGCAAGGTTGAAAGTGTGTCACGTAAGCCTATTTATTCGCATTTTTCTCACCATGACGAACGATTGCTGTGTCAAGCATTGTTCGACAAACGAAGTACTAGGGATCTTGGGATCTCTTACCATAGAATTCCGACAGTTATATTCAATAAGGGCTCCAAAATACGCGAGTTGACAGCTAATGGGATAACTGAATTTTGTTATTAAAAATAGCGTAAATTAGCGACGGATGCGGCTTTATTGAATGTATTGGTTTGGGATCCCCCATAATTTTATCTATCTCTACCTGTTCCCACTCCTTAATCATTATGAATCTTAATTCATCAGTATTAAACAACAGTTAAATAAACTGTCTTCGGTTTTCATTTTGGGTAATTTGAAAAAGGCCACATCTTATCTTAGTAATAGATGGGAGGAACGCCAATTGCCAAAAATAAGCATTTACTCGGTTAAAACAATAATTTTAAAAAGCGAAACATTTCAAAACCGTATGATCACCTAAAAATAGAATGTACTTGAAGTAAAGAAAATGCCATGTGCATGTTATGGTTCTTATTTGTGCAGTTCATGCTGAGGAAGGTGTGGACACCACAGACAGAGACGCATCTGTGGGTGATGTTGGAGGGGACGCTGATTTTGAACTGGGTGAAGAGGCTGATGATTTGAAACGAACTGCGGAGCAGGAAGTTCAGACTGACTTTACCATCTCCTACCTGGAAGCCATGGAGTCTGAGCTACAGATAATAAGAACAGAAAACCTCACTCTTCGCATGAAACTGAATGCCAGCACCATGTCAGATGACTTTTTTTTAAAAGAAGATGGGTCTAGAGATGACGAGAAGGTTAAATATTACACAGGCCTACCATCTTTTTTGACTCTTGCTGCTTTGGTGTCATTCCTCATGCCTCACATTACTAGTGGGCCCAGATCAATCACAAGCAAATTTCAAGAAGTGTTAATTGTCCTCACTCGTCTGAGGTTGAATCTGCCTGTACAGGTCGTTGCTGATTTGTTTCGCATTTCTGACACATCAGTGTCACGCATATTTCTCAAGGTGCTGGATGTCATGTATACCAGGTTGGGGCCACTTATCTTGTGGCCGGACAGAGAAAGTCTGAGAAGAACCATGCCACTCGATTTCAAACAGGATTTTGGCAACAAAGTTACTGTGATCATAGACTGTTTTGAGATTTTCATTGAGACTCCTTCAAATCTGCTTGCCAGGGCACAAACATGGTCCAGCTACAAGCATCACAACACCATAAAGTACCTCATTGGCATAACGCCACAAGGAGTTGTGTCATTCATTTCTGAAGGTTGGGGCGGGAGAGCCAGTGACAAATGGGTAACTGAGAATAGCACATTTTTGGACAATCTCCTGCCAGGTGACCTTGTTTTGGCTGATCGTGGGTTTAATATCCATGATAGTGTTGGACTGATGTGTGCTGAAGTTAAGATACCAGCTTTTACCAAAGGTAAAAAGCAACTATCTGCTTTTGATGTAGAATCAACACGCAAAATAGCACATGTCAGGATTCATGTTGAAAGGGTGATTGGTAACATTATTCAAAAATATGCCATTATTGATTCTACAATTCCAATCACTATGTTGACTTGTGCTGAAGGTGCAAATGTGACCACGTTGGACCAAATTGTCACAGTGTGCTGTGCTCTGGTGAATATTTGTCCATCTGTTGTTCCTTTTGATTAGAGATGGGGTGAGAGAAACTTCCATCTAGGTAGTGTTGTTCACAGTAACTTTGAAGTGATGTGAAGCTTTCAAAAGTATTGTTTTATGTGGTGTGTTATTTCTCACATGAATGTTCTTCTTGTAAAGCGATCTTCATTGGAAATTAAATTGTGGTGTTGTAACAATAAGTCTGGTGACAACATTATTGTGCATTCTGTCCATGCAAATGTTTGTGTAGAACTTTGTTACCTCTCTCTCTCTCAAGCAAGAATGGTGTTAAAGTGAAGAATGGGAGTAGTTTAAAGTGGCTTTTACATACGCATCAACATATAAACAAACAAAATAGATACATGAAACTAGTTTAATTGTTTAACCAAAATCAAACGGCATGATTCAGTCTTTAGATTTTCTTTCACACACAAAGAAATATCTGACTGAAATAACTCGAGTACGAAGAAGTTTCAAATTCATTCATGAACGATTTACATATTTCATACACTGATACTAGTGATACACACAAGATGTCTTTAGTTTTTAAAAAAGCAATAACTGACGAAGACCAAGTTCTACACAAGCATGTTTCTATAACACTCAAATAGTGTGCATAATTACAAAAACTGCCAGCACAGATACTTTCCATTATTATTAAAGTCACATTAAATGTATTTCGTCAACACAGCTTTCTTTCAAAAGTCAAATGCAACTTTAATAAAGGCAGTCTTGGCATTGTGCAACACATGGAGTAAACAGGCAAATATGATGAAAATGAAAAAAAAATCCTGTCACAATTTGATTATGCATTTTCCTGTGTTGACGACAAAATTCTACAAAGCTTGTGGTAAAAGAGCAAGACCGGTCCCACCCAGGTATGCATACGGTCACTCTGGTCCCGACGCCTCAAAATGTCCGAGCAGAAGAATGTGAAGCACTCGGGGGCGTTTCGATCGGTATTCGTAGTTAGTAACTACAGGCTCCGATTTACTCATCAGGGAACCGGCCTACAATTCTCAGTCCATTTCTTGGTGTCTTCCTCCCAGTGTGTCGCATTTAAATCCTTACATAAGGACATGTTATCCGTGTAGTCCATGCATGTAACTGTAATCCAGTATGGTCGCTTTCAAACCCTTGCAGTATTCCTGACGCGGTGTTATAGATGTCTAGTATGAACGCTTTCAAATCCTTGCAGTATTCCTGATGCGGTGTTATTGATGTCAAGTATGATTGCTTCAAATCCTTGCAGGGTCCAGTCTTGTGTCGGGATCCGATTGTATCGCTGCGTCTTCTGTTCCCTCGGCGCTTGTGCCTGTCCGTTCCAAGGTCATTTCCTGCTCCGCGGGGCTTAGCCGCGATAAGACACAAGGAACCGCTGGGCGGAGTTTGCGTGTATCGACGTGGGAGTCATATTCTTTGTTTATTAATCCGTCCGTTTTGACGGATCAACCCCAGACTGAGTGTCGTTGTTGTTGTTGTTGATTCTCCGTGTATTCGTGTTTGTAGACGATGCCGGTTGTTTGTGCGGCTGTGTTGCCTTCCATACGACAGACTAGTGTTTCTAGTATTGTCCTCTGTGTAGGTGGTACGCAGTGTTGCCGTGGTACATATCTCACGGTTGATGCTTTAAAATCAGCTTATTGTTGTAGCTGTTGCTGCTGTTTTGGTGTGGCTGTCGTTTCGTTGATTGCCGTTGTTGCCGTTGGCTTGTTGGGCCGCCTGAATTGTATACCGTTTTGGTGGTAGGTGCCAGGTTTTGTCGTTGTAGAAGGGCCTTCAATTCTTCGAGTGCTTCACACAATAGTTGGCCTCGCTTGTTGCGAGCGTTCCAGTCCTCCTTTCACTTTTGTGCGCTTTTAGAACGAGTTCTTTGTGACCAGTGTTGCCTGGTGTTGTAGATTAAAGTTGGTGCTGCGTAGTTTTGTGGTCGGTGTGAAGTAGACAATGTCCGTTTCCTCTATTCTTAGTCCGTGTTGTAGACACAGTGGCTTGCCTTTCTCGTTGGCGGGAGGTAAGTCTTTTAGCAAACAGTATGACGTCTGTTTACTTAATATTTTTTTGGCCCAACCCAGTTAACTTTTTCTTTCCATTTTGAAGAAAAAGGTCCAGAAATGAAAAATCAGCCGCCAAAATGTAATATTTGCACCAAATCGGGTGAGGTCAACGGAAAAAAAGAGGCCAACCTACCTACAACCTACCCTATTAATGTTTTTTTGGTGATGTTTTTGTTATTTACTGTAAACACTTCTTTTTTAGGCCTAATACTACCATCTAAAGTAGTCAACACCATAAATTTGACTAAAGAACATGATCAAACTATGACGGCTGATTTCTCACCACTTTGGGTTTAGATTTGCCTGTGCGTCTAAACTCGGGCAACTGCCTACAGTCTGGACAGTACCATTGGCCTTTTGGTGCGCTTTTGACCCCAACACAGAAGAAATGGAACCACTCAAGCTTGCAATTCTCATTGTCGCATGCAACCATTGCATCCTCTTCTTCACCTCTCTGACAGTAGCAAAAGAGTTTGACAGGGCTGCCAGAACCTGTCAGTTGTTCTGCACTCTTCTTGTTTGGCGACAGAGGCAGAGGACATGCTGACTGTGGGTTGGTGGCTGACTGTGGGTTGGTGGCTGTCGGTGGTTGTGACCTTGCACGTGAAAACACTTTCCCCACAAGTTCTGGCAAGATTGCCACCTGGTACACATGGGCAAGCTTTTCCAGGGCATCTTGTACAAACTCTGGGTTATATTCCACCCTGACTACTGCTAAATCCTTGGGAGTCCACACCACAAAGTCACAAAACTCAGTCTTGGTGACAAACATCTGAAGTTGTACTTGTGTGTAGTATTCATGTTTCTCCTTTAGCCTCAGTTCACTGTCCCTGTTCTCCAAATAGAATTTTGGATCTGCCACACATTCTGCGATGGTACAGGAGGCTTTGGACGAGGGGCATTTCACCTCAACGCATCCCCGGCTACAGCAGCTGCAGTAGCGCACACCGTCTGGTGACGCACCCAAGAAGGGAAACTGAGCATGAATAAAAAGTCCACACTTATCCAGTTGAAAATGCATATGCTGTTTTGAAGCTATTTCTTCATATTCGGACAAGGCATTGTGTTCTTTTTCAATGCCCCATTGCATAGAAGCGGTCTCTTTTCTTGAGCCCTTGGGTCGACAGATCAGGCTGATAAGACTCATTGAAGGAGCTGCTGGATTGGTGTGGAGTGCTTGGTGTGCCCGTGATGCAGTAATCCGCCCAGTCCTGAGTCTGGCCCAGATCTTCGAATTCCTTTGCTCTCTGGTTTCCCTTTCAGCGATGATACATTGCTCCTCAGTCACAGAGATATCCACATTTTCACAATGCTGCAAAACTTCACTGTAAGTCCTCTGAATCTGTTCTTCATCTTCTAGATCTCCCAGAAATTTTGGCAGTCTGACTGTTGCTCGTTGATCTTTGTAGTCCGTCGCATACTCTGGAACAAGGGACAATATAGCCGGTTTCACACCAGTCTTCGAGAAGTGAATTGCATCAAAGAATGAATGCAATTCATCCTGTGTTGGAGCAGCCACATCTGATGGTTTTCTCTTTGCTTTAACTGAAGTCAAGGTTCCATTGATAAGGCCATCCAATCGACGCTTCTTTGTTGCAGCTGATGTGAAGTCAATGTCAGCAGCCTTGCTGTAGACGACATCCTTTGTTGGGGGAACCACCCAGCCAGCAGGCACCTGCAATTCAATGTTTAGTATGTAGATACAAATTTGGTCTAAAAATTGTCATTAAGGTGGCTCTTGGCATAGTATTTTTGACCAAAATCTTTCAGAAAACAGTTTTGAGACAGACTCGGCTTTTGCATCTTTGAAGTATCTAGAAGCAGTTCCTGCACATGTTTTATGTTATAATGCCCTCAAAATGTGTTTATTGATCTTATTTTCAAAGTCACTCGACATGAAAATCATCCAAACACCGTATTTTTTCTTCGAGCATCGTGAACTTATGGCCTTGGTTACGGCCGTTTTGCTTGAACAAACTCCGGCTTGCCGCATACCGTTATGTAGGTCAACTCTTTCTCCGTCAGAATTCGCGCGGAAACATCGGAAATTTCCATTCACAAAGTCACACGAAGCCAAAAACGAGAGCAACCGAATGCAGCAAAACCGAGCGGAGATTTCCATATATGGACCTATGTTCAAAAGCGCGATCGCTGATTGGCTGTTTCGCTCACTCGGGGCTTCTTCGGCTGTTTCCGACTAGGCAACCATGCGATCCAAAATGGCCGCTGCTTGACGCTTTCTTCTTGAGTGCCGTGGGAATTTGTCAAATTGTGAGCAAGAAAATCGTTTGAAGATGGGGAAAAATGTTGGTACTAAGTTCCGAACACTTCATAAGTTTGGGAAGCGCCGCAGGAAGAAAAATGAGACGCCAGTTTTGTCGAAAAACACTCCGCAAGAGGCCGAGCCGGTGCCTTCGATATCGTCGCTCGTGAATGGGGATGGTGCATCGAGTGAAACTGCGCCAGAGTCTGTGGCATCGACGAAAAAAAAAGAAACTTTTTCAAGAGGAAGAAGATGGCAGAAGATACAGTTGCAGAAGAAACAACACCGAAGACCCGGAAAAGGTCGGATACGAACGAGAGTGACACCAACGACGACCCTGCAGATACACGGTCAGCGAGCGATGGCGATCTGAATTTCATTGCAAATCTTGGCTGTTTACAACCACTAATAACCATCCTCCACTGCCCAGTTTGCAAGAAAAAGGTGAGCGATCTTGTTTTATTGTTATTGTCTAGGCCACATATGCCGATATTTCGCTTTTTGTGTTTGTAAATACTAAATGGTTTGTCATGAACTGATGAAGCAGATCTTGTGTGTTCACACAGGTCAGAGTCCCCCACTTTTTCTGGATCAGGAACTGGCCCGTTTTGCTGTGCAGCAAATACAGCTTTAGTCGGACAGAAAGCTGAATGAAAGAAGTATTCATATAATGTTTTGGGGCAGTGCATGCAGGCTGAGCATGATGCTTGCTGCCGTACTGTGTGTATGTCACATGTTGAGTGTGTGCTGTGTATGTGGACATAGACTAAGTTTGCAACTTGTGTTCATTTCAGAACCTGTCGATCAGCGAAGGAGGTGATGGTGGGCGAAAGGGAGCTGCCTGTCTGCTGTCCGTGAACTGCACAAGGTGTGGGGAGCTGTTGTCAGAGTGGACATCACTATGGTCTAGCATCACCCACTCTGGCTTTGACATCAACAGACCTGTTGTTGCAGCTGCAGTCAGCAACGGCCTAGGTTTCTCACAGCTTTGGAGGTTTTCTGCAATGCTGAACATGCCTCCACCAATGAATGAAAAGACTTGGTATCACTACCAAAAGCAGATGAAGTTTGTAGAGCTGGAGGACCTGGAGAGAGCAAAATCTGCAACCAGGAAGACCTCGAACAAAGAGAAGGATCGGAGAAAGAAGATTGATGACATTCGTCGACGTGAGAGAGAGCAGCGTCGCCAGCGAGAGGGTGCCATTTATGGTGCAGGACAATTTTAACTGTCTGCCAAAACTTTCAGTGCCTCCCCATGATGCTGAATGCTGTTTCAAGTGAACTTAACTGCTTTTGACAGAATTTAAGTTCATTCTATGACATATACTGTAGTGTGAAACATTTCTAAACTTTGAAGCCAATTTTCTAAGAACTGTGTATTTTACATGTGTGACGAACTTTCCCCCTCAGTAGCTTCTGTTCTAACAGGGCTATCAATCTGAAAATTTGCATGCTTATGTAAAATTGCATGTAGAGTGCAATAAAAGCATCAGAATCAGCCTATGTCTTATAGTTGTCAAGTTACAGGACCACAAGTGGTGGCAAATTTTTTTACTTTTTTGCCACGTTTGTATGGCTGGTGAGTGCTGAATCTGTTATAGGTACACATCAAAAACTGCTTTCCTTGCACACAATGAACACAGCTTTACAAGAAACAGTAATTTCTACATTGAAAAAGCAAAGCAGTTTTGTACAGCAGAGGGGGCAAAATACCATGCATTGCCGTCGTGTATTATAATTATGATCAGCTGTAGATTTTTTTCTAAACAACCCAGCAACTTCAAACTTTGCAAGGAAAACATCTGTGATGTGTACTATGAGTGTGCCAAATTTCACAACTCTATCTTGAACAGTTTTTTTTTTACAATTTTTACAAAAAACGGACGCCAAGAGCCACCTTAAATGTATGGTATCCAAAAGACCCAATGAACATTTTTATTTGGCGTTGACCCTACTCCTTTCTTTAGTTTGAAGAGAAAAAAATAAACAAGAATGAAAAATAAATAGCCAAAAATTAACATTATAACTGAATCCTGCATTGTCGTCGGAAAAAAAGAGATAAACTGTCAGGCATATTTCTTTTCCTGACGTCACCACAAACAGAATTTGTTCCTTTTTTATTTTTACTTTTGGGCTTTTTAATGATAAATGTTTAAAAAAGGGACCAGCTCAAAAGTTCTTGAACTATAAAATCTGTACAGAATTTGGTCCAAATAATTCTAGTTAAAGTTAATGGTTTTTTATTTCTGTAATGCTTCACTGTTCACCTGAATCAATGTGCAAACTCTTAAAAAAGAAAAGAAAATACTGAACACAGAACAGTATGTTCTGTAACTTGATGAAAGCAACCAACAGCATGCACGGTCAATAAATTTCTTTCTTGCAGACATTTGCTGTTATCAGGTGTACTGCAATTTCTGCTAAAAATTCCCAAATTAACACAACAGCTACAAAACTCACCTGTGTTGGTGTCTTGCTGTCGCGAATTCGAACAGATGCATCTACAGTGAACAGCACTGCCGCAATATGGCTACAAGACTCCGCAATCCCTGCCATACAGTTGCAGTGTGCAGTGAGAACAGTCCCATCTTGCTCGATGATCACCCAGGGCTTCAACGGTTTCTCACACAGGCTCTGGGAATGGAACACCTGCACAGCAAAAACAACAATGTAAATAATACAGAATATAGTATTTGCATGTCGCTAACACTGTTGCACTCACAGCGAGTCACAGTGAAAAAAAAAAAAAAAACCTTTAGCGTCAGAACATTTACATTACAAACTGAATCAAATGGAGATGCCAAGCCCAAACCATGTCATCCAAAGAATCAAATAGAAACAAATAAATTGCCAATGCATACCTGATGTCCTCATAAACCTACTTCTCAGACTTGGAGTACACCCTTGGTCATTTGTGCTCAAATTTGTCAAAGTCAAAAGGAGAAATGCTTGAAAATGAATGTCAAACAAGATGGTATATAAAAACAGCGAACACTCACTTTATGAACACTTTTATTTAGTTTAAATCCCTTCTAATGATAATGTAAGATTTTACAGTAAGCTATGACAAAACCTGCTAAAGTGAAGATGGCACAATCCCATCCACAATGTGTGAAGTTGGCCTACTTTGTGAGTTTGTTATGCTTACCTCAGCAGTGATGATGGTGTTGTCACAGCCTCTGGGTTTGTGGGCAAACAGTTTCTTCACCCATCCTGATGTGTGTTGATTGTGTGCTCCAAGCTGTTTGTTTGCTTTAAAGGCTTTTCTTGTGTAGTAGCTGGTGCGATGAACCAAATATTCTGAAATGTCGTCTTGAGCAACCGGAGGTAGAAGTCCGACATCGTCACTCCACTGACAGTTTTCGTAGGGATCTAACCCGCCAACTGCTCGCAATTTCATCTCATAACGGTTTCTAGATACTGAATCTAGAGTATCTATATACTTTTCAGACGGTTTAACTCCAGGTTTGGACATTGTTTTTGCTACAGCCCCCACTCTCCTGAACATTCGTATAGAGTCTCCACACCGCTTTGCCCTCCAGCGTACTACGTCATCAGAAATGGGGTCGCGGAAAAGTACACAATCGGGAAACGTCCATTTACATTCGACATCAACTCGGCCCTAATCGGCCCCTATCAGTCAGTCTTTTTGACCCGCCAGACTATGATGTGTAGCTAGTGAGGTTCTACGCGCTCACCCGCATTGCGTGACGAAGCGACGGGCGAAACTGAAATGCAATACACTGTATTGCCAAATGTACACAGTCCACATAAAGGCCCGTCATGTTGACGTGAGCCAGTACTAAATGGACCTGGTTAACCCCGCAATGAACCCAAAAGGCCGCATTTTCCAAATTTTGCAGGTATTATCTAGCACCTATGTACCAGTTGCAGGACACGGATCAAACATGATAATTCGAGGGTAAGTGCCAGATTAGCTCGGCGCCAGCAGTGCTCTTAGCATCACGCTCTTAGCAGTCACCTTTTTCTGGTCTGGATTAAAAAATAAAAAAAAAGCGCATCTCGTTGATTGAAATTCAATGATAATTTCTCGTTTAACAAAAGTGGACTGTTGCTTTCACATGGCAGAGTTAACCCTTTCAACTCCAAGGTCACATTTCCCAAATTGTGTCCAGATTTTGGAAGTGTTACCTAACGACAATGTACTAGTTTCAGGAGATGGATCGACCATGATAATTCAAGGCTAGTGCCAGATGAGCTTGGCGCCTAATGGCGCCTAGCCTTGAATTATCATGGTCGACCCATCTCCTGCTGTAGTGTTTCGAGGCTATGTAAGTTGTCGGGCACCACCATTAAATTATCATAATTCTATAGCTGTCCTATATCCTGCCGTCGTGAGTCAGGCTGAATGGGTTTACAGCTCACTTCGACCAGACAGACGCCTGCAGACGTCAATTCATGCGTATACTCAAACCGGCGCGAGAAACCGATTACCTCCCCTTTCGTCTTGACCTGACAGGCCACGGACCACAGTGCTCTTTCCCTACTGTCCAGTCTCTTAGCCTTAGTCAGTCCCAGTCATCCCCTAATTGTTCAATTCCCTAAAAAACACTCCTGCCCACCAGCTGCACATTTGCCATGCACAAAATACCAAAAAAAACAGCACATGACCCGTCTCATTTCTTGGCTATGAAACTGGTTCCTTACCAACCCCACACCCAAGCACAGCTGAAATCAGCGTGCCCCTCAAATCACTACGTCAAAGGCAACTCAACATAGGCCCACAATTGTTCACTGGAGAAGCTCAGGATGGTATGAATCAAAGCACCTAACATGTCTCCTTTCATCTAACCAGAAATTTCCAGCAAATTCCAACATCCAGCCCTACTACAAATTTTCAAACAAGGCCAAAAATTATTTTTAAAAACACCGGTCCTCTTACTGCCTGAACTGCCCAATTTAAATGCGTAACGTGACCTGAAAGAGAACACGGATCACGTTTTTTTCTCCTAAAACTGTTATCACAGCCAACAATGCCCTCCGCCGTGCCTGCAGTTCAAACGGCATTGATGTACCACAATATT
Organism: Semisulcospira habei; assembly: GCA_036245525.1. Classification (NCBI taxonomy): domain Eukaryota; kingdom Metazoa; phylum Mollusca; class Gastropoda; family Semisulcospiridae; genus Semisulcospira; species Semisulcospira habei. Next base: position 166,188,056 of record BTPG01000001.1, on the reverse strand, counting down.
GATGGGTACAGTGGCCAAATGAAATGGGTCACCTGTTTTGCCACGGTCAGCCTTTAGCCTGAGTACTGCTCTGCAGAATGTCTGATTTTCAATGTTGCTGAAAACTCAGAAAATATGTTCAGAATGTCCTGAAATTTGACACGCGATTACAGCCACATGTCTAAATGTAGAAAAATGAAACATTGTGGCCACCTGCTTGAAAAGTCACTACTTGCAGATTTTTTTCAACCCCACCCCCCGTGAAGTCAGCCTATTTTACGCTTTGCTCAAATTGCTAAGTCTGCCAGTCCCCTAATTTTACTTCCATTTCCCCCAAAACCATTCTAGTTGTCATCAGCTACAAACTGTATAAGTAACCTACTAAAGATCAGTGCTTCACGTTTCTGCGTTTAGCTGTAGTGGCCATTTACCAAAAGACACCCTTTTCTAGACTGGCAGCAGATTGTCTCCCCTTTTTCAGCTCAAACCAGATCTATTTTGAAATACAGATTTTAACGCCTCAAATCTGCTCAGATGGGCCTGAAATTTGGTACACAAGTGACAGAGCATGTAGGGCTGGGTTGTCTGTGTGCAGCTGGTATATAGGTCTATTGTGTCACACAAACTGGCTGACTTTGACTACAGCCTAGACTGCAGTCACAGCTCCCCAGTTACAGAGCAACACACTTACAGCTATTTCTTTTATCATGCCAGCTCATCGCCACCGGCGTGGATATGGAACCCAGTTCCAGGCAGGCAACAGAGCTTGGATGGGTGCCAGAGCCAAGGTGGAGCCCAGCAGCAGCGATCCAGGAGCCAGCGTGTCTGCAGACAGCACCATTGATATCAAGCAGCCTGCGTCAGGGACTGCCATCTTGTTGCATCCTGCATACAAGCTGCGTTCCAGCATGCTGCCTAAAACAGAAGAAGGAAAAGTTTCAGTTGTAAAAACAGACTAGTGGACATGAACCGAGTCATCGCTCTCTTCAACACAGCCATCTCACAGCATGCCGACGAAAGCGACGACGGACACTTGCCACATTTTAGCTATGCCACAGAGAAAAAGTGGGGCACTGCCTGTCAGCTTAGCGTAAGGTGTGAGATTTGTGCTTTCAAAACACCTGTGGTCAAGCTGTATGCAGAGGTGGACACTGGTAGGTCAGGGCCAAGACCAGCAGAGACTAATCTAGGACTGGCCATTACGACACAGAACACCAGCATCGGGCCAGCGAAAGTGCAGACTCTCTGCGCTGGCCTCAACATGCCTGTCCCATGTAGAACTGGCATGCAGAGAGCCGCTGAATATGTCAGCAAGAAAACCAGTGAACTGAACGAAAGAGACATGAGAGCCAAATTAGAAACAGTACGCAAGCCGGATCGCTCCATCCAGACTATTGTCTGTTGACACGCGATACAATTCTTCATCGCGTGCCAACAGACGCAAGTGTGGGCAAAGTGCCTCTCAAGCGATTACCACGGCCATAGAGACAGACAGCCCCAACAAGTACATTGTCGGCTTAGCTTACCAGAATAAGTTGTGCATAGTTGGTGCCAGACTGCGCTCCAAAGGAAAGGACGCGTTGTGTCCTGGTAATGATCACAATTGCTGTGCTGACACCGATGAAGTAATGCCCTTGTCAGAGGAAGTCCTGGGTGAACGCCTTGGACAGTCTCTTGCTGCTGCAAATACAAAGGTGGATTTTGTGACAAGTGATGGTGATACTCGCTGTGCTAAGGGCCTGCAGACAGGCCTGCGGACTGTGTTTCCTGACATTTGTGTAGAGAGACAAGCTGACCCAACCCACCTTGCTGAGAGCATGAAGCGCTATGCAAATTCGCACATAGTGTTTAGCGCTGACATGTTCCCACAATGTCGGACTAAAACGCAGAAGACTGAGGCCAAAAGGCAGCTGATCAATGACTTAGGCAACCGATGTTTGCATGTTGTGAAGAACTGCGTCCAAGCCAGTGGTGGAGACAAGAGTGTGCTACAGAGCATGCTGCCGGAGCACAGAGACGTTATCATCAACTGCTACGGTGGGGACTGTTCTGGATGCATTCGACTAGGGGAGACCAGCACATGTTCAGGTAACGAACTGGACAATTGGGTCAAGAGGTCTATTTTTCTAGGCCCTCGGGGCATAACAGACATTCTTCTTAATGACAAGGACAAAGTGCAAATGAAGGATGCTCTAGGGATCATGTTGAGCTCAGAAGCTGCTGTGAAACTTAGGCTAGGCACCAACACTCAAAAAAATGAAGCTGTCAACAGAGCGTTCAGTGTGAGGTCACCCAAAAATGTCAAGTACTCACGCACCTTTGCTGGGAGGCCCCATGCAACAGTGTTGTGTGTCAACAACGGTGAGGGGAAAGGACTGCATATGATGTTGAACAATGTAGGTGTCACACTGGGCCCAGAAACTAACAGTTTCCTGCAATCAAAACAGAGACAATGTGTTTACAACAAGGCATACCAGAACTCAGCATCAAGGAAATCGCGTGAATGTGCAAACCGTGCCAGAAAAACACTGCGCTTCCTTGCCAGCAAGACAGCCGACCCCTACAAGAAGGACCAGCTAGATGTGCCAGAGCATCAATACGGCCTCGCACGAAATAAGTGACCCTGTAAGTTTTTCATTACTTTTTGGCTTGCTTATTAGTTTGTTTGTTTGTTTGTTTGCTTGCTTGCTTGCTTGCCAGCCAGGCCATTGCTTGCTAGAATGTATCCTGGGGGTGAGGAGAGGGTGTGTGTGTGTGTGTGTGTGTGTGTGTGTGTGTGTGTGTGTGTGGGGGGTGTTGTTGGTTGGTTAGAATTTTAGATTTTTGGAAATTGTTCTAGGGTCACAGTAATTTAAATGCGCATACCCATACCCCCTGTCCCCACCCCTATATAGCCTGCAACACCCATTTGGTGCCACCTGCCACCCTGGCACTTGTTCCAAACAAAGCCTAAATCGTTCAAGCGTCGCTTGCTCCATTTTGTAAACTGTCAAACAGAAAGTAAGCAAAAAGAGTGTCAAATTGTGACCGTTTTTGCTACCCTGCCCCCCTCTCGATGGTCAAAGTTCCTTAAAATTCACAAAACTACTCCAAATCTTATGATTCCCTGGGTCAGTGAGCTATTTTGAAACAGAAAGAAGCAAAAAATCGCACCTACCTCTCTTGCATCGTCTGCTAGCTGTTCCATGTGCGCGACCTGACAGGCCACGGACCACAGTGCTCTTTCCCTACTGTCCAGTCTCTTAGCCTTAGTCAGTCCCAGTCATCCCCTAATTGTTCAATTCCCTAAAAAACACTCCTGCCCACCAGCTGCACATTTGCCATGCACAAAATACCAAAAAAAACAGCACATGACCCGTCTCATTTCTTGGCTATGAAACTGGTTCCTTACCAACCCCACACCCAAGCACAGCTGAAATCAGCGTGCCCCTCAAATCACTACGTCAAAGGCAACTCAACATAGGCCCACAATTGTTCACTGGAGAAGCTCAGGATGGTATGAATCAAAGCACCTAACATGTCTCCTTTCATCTAACCAGAAATTTCCAGCAAATTCCAACATCCAGCCCTACTACAAATTTTCAAACAAGGCCAAAAATTATTTTTAAAAACACCGGTCCTCTTACTGCCTGAACTGCCCAATTTAAATGCGTAACGTGACCTGTTGATCTGGCGCTCGTGTAAGAAGTCCGTCATGGAAGGGGCGGGAATGCCTCAGAATTAGATTGGTTCTGGATCAGTTTACATGTTTGGACATACACCACACCCTGCCTGCCAGAAATCAATGGTGGCTATAGTCCCTGGCAAACTTCGAATCAATGACTCAGCATTGAAGCCCTTCCGTCTTGCAACCTGAAATCAGCCCAGGCTATCAGGTTAACCCTTTTAGCTCCGGGACCCTGCAGCAGGAGATGGATTGATCATGATCATTCAAGGGTAGTGCCAGATGAGCTTGGCGCCTTTAGGCGCCAATCTCATCTGACACTACGCTTGAATTTTCATGATCAACCCATCTCCTAAAACTGGTACCTAGTCGTCAGGCAACACCTTCAAAATTTGAGAAATGGGACCTTGGGACTAAAAGGGTTAACACACTCGAATCGTGCTGCTTTCGGATACAACGGCTGTATGCCGCGTTGTATCCGAAAGCAGCACGATTTCGTTTTGAATTAGTGAACTTACTGAAGGTGCACTGCATCAATAGGAAGCGCCTGATTAGCTTGACGCCATCAGGCGCCAAGCTAATCTGGCACCACCTTTGAATCATGATCATGGTTTATCGATCTCATGCCACTGATGCATTGTCTTTTAGTGACACCCCCAAAACGCACCCTCGGGGCTAAATGGTTAAAGACTGAAGAAGCACAGTCAGTGCGTCCACTGACACTGAAGTAGACTGAAGTAGACTGAAGTAGTCAACATGTCTGCCGCGAGCAAGTCCCTGTTCACTTCATAACAAAATTCTTAGCTGAGGTCTGTAGGAAAGTGCTATCGATATTGGAGAAAAAGATGTCACTGTGCAGACTCAAGTATTTGTTATCGACTCTTGTGCGTCGCTACCCTTTGAAACCAGGACTGGAGAGCTGAGTGTGAAAAAGAGAGGGAGCCGTGGACGTGGTCGGTCTCTGTATGCTTTGGTAGAGGCCGGGGGTTGTGTTTGCGGTCTAGATTGGTAGGGGGAGCTGGAGAGAAGGGTTTCAGTGACGTAGATTTTGGACGGGGGTGTTTGTGGTCATGATCAGTGCAGGGAAAGGTGGGGGTGGGATTAGGGTTGGGGAGGGAGAGGGGGATGGGGGTGGGGGTGCGGGGTAGAGGGTAGAGGGGCACAAAGACAAAGGTGTCAAACTATCACACTCGCTTACAAAGTTTTCATACTTTCTTTAAAATTTCGAGAGCCCGTGTGGCAAGTAACGACCATTTGGAAAGATGTCGATCGTAAATTTATTATTACATTATAATGTTTAGCTTGTATTTGGTGGCTTGCGTTTTTCTCTCTTCAAAACTCTGTGTGTGTTCAGGTCTGCCGTCATTTGGCAAAAACCAGCATGCCCATTTTTGAGAAAAGCAAGATTTTCATTGTTAAACAATGAAAATCTCGCTTTTCTAAAATAAATAGTCAAACGGCATTTGCAACACAACGGCAGAGATTCTTCATCAACCCCTTCCCATTCTCTTTTCATATTTTGACTATAAAATCGAGACCAAAAGGGTGACTGCCAATCTTTTTTTCTCATTTTTCATTCTCGCTCGTGTACCCTTTTATCCACGTGAATGATTGTGGGAGAGGACCGAGATACACAGCCACGCTTTGAAAATTCCCACCGACACCCAAGCGCCTAAGGCAGCGAAATATTTTTTTTTCTGTTCACGGTGCCGTAAAACGCAAGAAATATAACCAAGAAAGAAAAATCGCCTCAGGGGAAAAACGTTTACTATGCAATGTTTTAACTCCTTTTCTGGCGAGAAAATGTCAGCATCTTATTACAAGAGACATATATCCTCATGAGCCCCCGCGACTCTAGTCGCGGGGGCTCATGAGGATCTATGCCTCTTGCTGAGACCAAGTTGTATCTGTGTTCTTTGGACGGTGGTGGCTTTTGCTCTTTGAATGAACGAAGAGTTCAAAAACACAAATATGCGTCCAATGGCTGTGAAGAGGATAAAGGGGTAAAGCGGAAGAAGGGCTGTGAGCTTGTTAAGTTGTTTTGGTGGAAACGTAAAGTAATTATTTTTTGTCAGTGAAAGAACGATGCGTCCATTCAGATGTTTTTTTCCATCCTGTAACACAGGGAAAAAAATCTTTAGAGGAAGAAGTGATCACCCTTTTATTCAACTGGGGTCGGTCATTTCCGCGAGCGCCTCCACAGGAAGTAGGGGCTCGTAAGAATCCAGCCTGTCGCTGGTCGAGACCGGCCCCATTGAGAGAAGTGATCCGGATTAACCACTTGACCCGCCATTGGACGTGAATAGTCTCTCTGAAACCATCCTCCATTCACCGTCTGAAAGACCGCAACCTTTCTATACTGCATATATGAATGTAGCCAGATATGAATGGGTCCAAATAAAGATGTAACCAAACATGAATGTAGCCAGATAAGAATGTAGCCAGATATGAATCTGTCCAGATAGGAATGTTGTCAGATGTGAATCTAGCCAGATATAAATGTAGTTTGAGAAGAATGTAGCCAAAAATAAATGTAGAAAGATATGAATGTAGACAAATAAGAGTGTAACCATGTATCAACAGGACCAGATAAGAACGCAGACATATATGAATAGGGGCAGATAAGAATGCAGCCAGATAAAAATGTAGCCAGATATAAAAAGGACCAGATAGGAGTGGAGTCAGATATGAATGGAGCCAGCAAGCGGCGTAGACCTTTATGAGGCCCCGCGTATGCGGGGGCTCATGAGCGGCTATGCCTTTTGCATTTGGGTAGCGTTCCCCGTGTCCCGGCAGTGAATGGTTCAAGTCTGTGTACCCTGTAACTGTTCACAGTTCTCACAGGACTGAACCATCCTCTTCTCCCTCTTCTGTCCTCGCAGTGCTTTGGCCATCACCTCAGCAGTGGCCAAACGATAGAAATCCAGCGAGTGCGAGTCCCTCTGCTCACTCGTGTACTGGTCTGTTGTCAGTTTTGAACCTCACGGCTCTGCGTCGTCCGGTCCAAAATCACAGAACGCTACTCTTATATTGATTGCTCTTTTGGCTTTCCACAGCTCTCCGACGTACAACATTTATGGCATGCAGTCAGCGTGTTGAGTAGGCCTTTTTTATCTAAAAAGTTTAAATTTCTTTTTCGTCTAGAAGCTTCGAGAAGACCTTCTTTTCATGCAAAAAGTTTCTTTTTCATCCCAGAAGATACTAACTTTTTTTTTCATTTTCATATGTTACCAACTTTTCTTGTCATCCCAAATGTTACCAACCTTTCCTCCATGTGAAGGCAAAAGACAGTAAGTCCATTTTTTGTGAAAAGCGAGATTTTCATTGCGTTACAATGAAAATCTTGCTTTTCACAAAAATGAACTGACTGTCTTGTGCCTTCACGTGGTAGTTTCTTTTCATCCCAAAAGTGGCCAACTTTTCTTTTCAACTTGAAACCTTTTCCGGGCTCCAGAACTAATTTACATTGAGCTTATCAGCGGTAGCCATTCTATCGGAAATTCGATGAACATGCGAAGCGCTCGAATCTCAAGGCGTGGGACCCAGTCCGGGTTATGTCCCTTGACAGCGGCTTTGAGGCTCTGTCGAGAATCGGAGCGATTCTCAGGGGACACAACTCGAATAAGCTTCCTCCCCCTGTGCCGGCTTAAATCCATGGTAATCAAACCCGCAGGCCATGCTCTCTTTGACGAGTGAAATTGAACGAGTAAAAGTTTCCTGGTTTTAATTTCGTTCCGACGCAAAATAAGAAAGCGTGTCTATTGATCGAAATATAAAACATACATGCATATTTAATCCTTTGGCTGTCGATAGCGGTTTTTGTTGCGATGATTCCTACAGGAATCATCGCGACAAAAACCGCTACCGACAGCCAAAGGGTTAGAGTCTGTTCGTGGGACGTGTTCAATAATCGAGAAAATGAGGAGAGGAAAACAAAATATTGACCGGCACAAATATGATATGCAGTACAGCACAACGCTCTCCTCCTCCCCTTTCACCCCTCCCCGTCTCCCCCCCACCCCCCACCCCGACTCCCATACACCGGTCGCAAACACTAGTGAGGTTTCGTTTACGCCGAACGACTGCCAAAAATGAACGAGAACTGTGTCACGTCGGACAACAAGCGTGTACCAGTAGCATAGGCAACACTCCAAACATCACCAAGAGGCACAGATCATCATGGGCCCTCCGGGTCCATGATGATCAATGCCTCTTGGGGATGTTTGGAGTGTTGTCTATGCTTATGGTGCTTTGTTCTCGTCTATTGCTGGGAGTCGCTCTTTGGTTAGGTTAGTTCGGGGTTTAACGTCCACGGCACCGAAGAGATAATGGACGGCCCTGACGGGCGGGTTATGGGGGACAGAACAATCTATTGCTTATGGAGTACGACCTGAACACTGATCAATTCAGGCGCACTGCAACTGTGCCACTTTGATTTACCAGGACCTTTCAACGGACATGCTATTGAACAAGCCCGTCATTTTCCCCTGGATTGTGAGTCCAGCTACCGGGGCCGGGACGGGGATTCGAACCCACGACCCGGCGATTCCCATCGCTACCTTGCTCCGACGCTTAACCGCCTGAGCTATTTCAGACTCTTCGCTCTTTGCAAAAGCAATCTCACTATTTATAGAAACAATCACGTGAGCTGTTGGGTGCGCCCCCTCCCTTTGCACACACGATATGGAAAATTTTGCTTTTGGAAATCCAATACACGTACAGCATTGCAAGCCCTGGAGACGTTCTGCCTTGAGACTGCAAAAGATAGCAAGTCCATTTTTGTGAAAATCGAGATTTTCATTTCATAACAATGAAAATATCGCTTTTTACAAAAATGGGCTTACCTTCTTTCGCCTTCAGTGGACAGAGTTCTTCAGACTTGCAACTCGAAGATGATAAGTTTCTCACTTATTGGCTTCGCGAGATCAGACCGCGGTAACTCGTGATATTGATTTTGGGTCAGTTGACATGTCTCTCCAGATAAATGTCCGGGCAAATCCGTGCAACTGATCCTCCTGTGTCGATATACAGATAAAACTGTCTCCCCCTCCTCGGATAATGTCGATATGCAGATAAAGTTGTCTGCCCATTCTCTGACACAGCATGATCAACTAGTGTTTTTCAGATCTTCCCAAAAAAGGCAAAAGACAGTAAGTCCGTTGTTGCAGAAAGCGAGATTATCACTATATTGCCATGCAAATCGCGGTTTTCACAAAAATGGACTTATTGTCTGTTGCATTTCTATCTATGACGGCGTTCCTGTGATTGTTTTTCTTTTATTCTGCATTCAAATGTTCTATGGTAATGCGGGTCAGACGTCTAAATTACTCCGTTGCATGAGAGAACTTGAATCATGCGCAAGCCATTAAGGAAGTTGCTCCGTGGTAGCGGAGCACCTTACTTAGTGGTTTGCTCAGGATTCAACCCCTTCCTCACCACTCGAGGCAGGTTGTGCGTCTGATATCTTGGTTAACTCAACGCGACATAATTCGTTCAAAGAAGCCTTTGGGACAACAAGTCTGAGAATCACTTGATGCGCATGTCCCCTCGGGGACAATACAATATTGTATTGTATTGCATTGTATTGTATTGTATCGTATCGTATTGTATTGTATTGCATTGCATTGTATTGTATTGTATTGCATTGCATTGCATTGCATTGTATTGTATTGTATTGCATTGCATTGCATTGCATTGCATTGTATTGTATTGTATTGCATTGCATTGCATTGCATTGTATTGTATTGTATTGTATTGCATTGCATTGCATTGCATTGTATTGTATTGCATTGCATTGCATTGTATTGTATTGTATTGCATTGCATTGCATTGTATTGTATTGTATTGTATTGTATTGCATTGCATTGCATTGTATTGTATTGTATTGTATTGTATTGCATTGCATTGCATTGTATTGTATTGTATTGCATTGCATTGCATTGTATTGTATTGTATTGTATTGTATTGTATTGTATTGCATTGCATTGCATTGTATTGTATTGCATTGCATTGCATTGTATTGTATTGTATTGCATTGCATTGCATTGTATTGTATTGTATTGTATTGTATTGTATTGTATTGCATTGCATTGCATTGTATTGTATTGTATTGTATTGCATTGCATTGCATTGTATTGTATTGTATTGTATTGCATTGCATTGCATTGCATTGTATTGTATTGTATTGTATTGCATTGCATTGTATTGTATTGTATTGCATTGCATTGCATTGTATTGTATTGTATTGTATTGTATTGTATTGTATTGCATTGCATTGCATTGTATTGTATTGTATTGCATTGCATTGCATTGTATTGTATTGTATTGTATTGTATTGTATTGCATTGCATTGCATTGTATTGTATTGTATTGTATTGCATTGCATTGCATTGCATTGCATTGTATTGTATTGTATTGTATTCTATTGTATCAAGTGGCGCCAGCAAGAGGCATAGATCCACATGTGCCCCTCCCACCCCCCTCCGCAACTGCGGGGGTACATGCGGATCTATGCCTCTTGCGTTTGGGGTTTCTTCGTAGTGTTCCGGAAGTCAAGGGGTTAATCTCAGCATCACTCTTGCAACCGATCCCAGCTTGTTAGATCCCAGCCAGCCCTCATTGAAGCGGACAGTCATATCCGTACACCGCCGCTGTTTCCCCACAGCATCTTCCTCACGCTCGCTCCACGCTCGCTCCAACTCGCTCTTTGACTAGAGAAGTTTCGTTTGCATAGACATAGGCAACACTCCAGACACGTCGAAGAGACAACACTCCAAACATCTCCAAGAGGCATTGATCCTCATGAGCCCTGCGGGCTCATGAGGATCAATGCCTCAGAGATGTTTGGAGTGTTGTCTCTTCGACATGTTTCATGCGGCCTCTGAGGGATGATTGGAGTCGTGTGTTATGCTTATCGTAGAGGCTGGTTACCTGCCGTGACATCGCTCTCTCTGAGGGATGATTGGAGTCGTGTGTTATGCTTATCGTAGAGGCTGGTTATCTGCCGTGACATCGCTCTCGTTCGTTGTTGGGTGTCGTCCGGCGTAAACGTAACCTCTCTGTCATCGTAGGTCTTCGTTGTGTTTGACCACGCAGCACCACCATTGCGGCTGTGATCATGTGCAGATCTTCCCGTTGTGGACAGCGTCGCACCATGACGGTGGCACAGACGATGTCATCGAAATGCTCCTGATTACACCAGGGACTTCGAACATCACCTTTTATCGATTGTTTTTTTCGATTGATTGATTGATTGATCGATTGATTGATTGATTGATTGATTGATTGATTGATTGAATTATGAATTTATTGAATTTTTGAATTATGAATTTTTTATTTATTTATTTTTCTTCTTTGAAGTCGGCCGTGATTTGGCCTAATTCCGCGTGCTCTGCGTTAAACCCAATGAACAAAACTAACTATCTCCTCTGTGAAGTTTAGTGTATGTAGAGGTTGTGCACACGCGGGTGTGTGTGTGTGCGTGCGTGCGAGTGTATGTGTGCGTGCGTGCGTATGTGTGTGTGTGCGTGCGTGTGTGCGTCAGTACGTGCGCGTGTGTGTGTGCGCGTGCGTACGTGCGTGTGCGCCAATTCGTGCGCGTGAGCGCGAGTGCGTACGTGCGTGCCTGCGCACGTGCATGCACGTTTGTGTACAACTGATTTAGTTTTATCTTCGTATGCAAGACGCACAGAGCTGACTGTTTGTAGGGAATTAGCGCGGTATACATTCTTATTATCATCCGGTCATATGCGGTTCATTGCTGCGCAGTAGAGTCTAGGGCAAAATCTGTCCCCTTGGTTCCGAAGCCGTCAGCAGTTGCCAGTCGCTTTGGAAGGGGGAGATGGGGTGGGATGGGAGGAGGGGGGGGGGGAGGCGGGGGCGGGGGCGGGGGGGGGGGGGGGGCTGGAGGAGAGATGGAGGAGGGAGAGATGTGAGTGGAATAAAGAGGCGCGTGGCTCAGCACTGCTTCCCCCTGGCTGTGCGGTCTCATGAGAGTAACACCATGTCTGTAGTCTGGACCTGTGTGTAGAAAAAAACAACCGCCCCAACAAAGGAAGAAACACGCTTAGGAAGGACAAAAGTAGGCCTACTTCGCAGCTGCTTTCTACTTGTCCTTTCTAAGCGCGTTTCTTTCTTTGTTGGAAATTTCTTTGCATTTTACACGCTGACTGTCACCAACATTTTTGGTCTGCGTCAATTATAGATGTGGGCATGACCGTCTTGCCCTATCACACGCCATACAGGGCTATTGCTTCCGGTACATGTAGTAACTTTTCTTCAAGAAATAGTTAAAACAAATTTCCTCCCTTTTTGCAATTGTTTTAGGGTGTAAAACTTTAATTTTTTTGCCTTTTGGGGCGTTTTGAGCAGCCAAAGACCATGACAGGTGGTGTGAAAAAGAGCAAAATTTGAGTAATTTTTGTCGACCTAGTGTGTTCAAGGGAGCCTTATATGGGGCATGTGCACAGTGCAAGCTTGCGCAGGCGATAGTTTTGTCATGGGGTACTTAGTGCATTAGAGTGTTGTGGAAAACGATAACAGACAATTTGTTTAAGAATTGCTGGAAATGTTTCTCCTGTGATATGCTCCGCGTGGATATTTTGGTGGCAGAAAGGTTCTTTGTTCATAGCTTTGTGTTGCAAGAGGCTAATAGAGAACAGTGTGTGAAAAGGGGGCGTAAGCTAATTGCCATGTTGACCCACAGGCCACACAGGGCAATTGCTTTCGGTGCATATAGTAGCTTTTCCGCCACTGAGACTAATAGTTAAAAAAAGTTCCTTCCTTTTTGCATTTTTTTAGGGTGTAAAACTTCAATTTTGTGCCTTTTTTGCGTTTTGAGCAACAAAAGGCATGACAGGTGGTGTGAAAAAGAGCAAAATCTGGGTAACTTTAGTCGACCTAGTGTGTTCATGGGAGCCTTATTGGGGCATGTGCACGGTTGTATGCAGGCTTGCAGACGACAGTTTTGTCATAGGGTACTTAGTGCATTAGAGTGTTGTAAAAAACGTTAACTCTTAATTTTTTTTAAAGAATTGCGGAAAATGTGTCTCCTGTGATGTGCTCCGCGTGTATTTTTTGTTTTGGCAGAAAGGTTCTTCGTTCATAGTTTTATGCTGCAAGAGGCTAACAGATAACAGTGTGTGAAAGGGGGCGTAACCTAATTGCCCTGTGTGGCCACAATACGTCGACCAAGGGAAATCATTCAGCGCTGAAACAACCAGTGATGAGTGGTTTCGCTTGGCATGTGCACTATCAATCAGCGGATTGTCCTACACACAGGGAAAGAAAACGGAAGTAATAGCAAAAGGTTAGTGCTTTTAACTCAAAAGGATACTATTTTTCTCCGAGTCAGGGGCACAAACTATCGCCATAACTTCGGTTTTCTCTCCTTTTGCCCCACCTTCGCGTTTTGCATCACTGATGTCAGTCTGTGTGCTCGCCATGTGTTCTTAATTTCGTCCAAACAAGGCAGAAAAACTAATTAGTCGCACATTCTGACAGACAGACAAAAAAGACACAGACCAGATATTGAAAGTTAGCATACACTTTTAAACCGCACGCAAGCACACTCACAAACACACCCATACACACCCACACACACACACAAACGCACGCACATACACACACATGAATGTCATGGGCACATACGGAGGCAATATCAAAATCATAGTATTTACGAAATTTAACTTTAATCTTATCACAGCGAACCACAGTGAACACATTAATGTCCATAAACAATGAAAATTATTTTAAACTACAGACATTTCAGTAGTGAATAACTGTACAGCGGACATTAATAATGATAATATAATAATAATAATAATAATAATAATAATGTTGTTAAAATAATAATAATAATAATAATAATAATAATAATAATAATAATAATAATAATAAAACTGAAATAACGATACCGCCAGGTTATTATTAAATACTCATTTTATTTCTATTAAACTCCGGGAATTCACTTCAGTGTTTCACATTGTTGGATTTAGTTAACCCTTTGGATGTCGGTAGCGGTTTGTGTCGAGGTGATTCCTGAAGGAATCACCTCGACACAAACCGCTACCGACAACCAAAGGGTTAATCGTTTTGGGAAGTAGAACTATGCTTTGGCCATACATCGTTTGAATATCTTCATACTTCATGGAGGCTTTGCCGCTGAAAACGACTCACTTCTGTCCACTTACATAATTATAATACCATTAAATGTAAGTCTACAACAGAATCCACACACACAAAACACTTTCACTACCTGGGAATAAATAATTAACTTATTCAAAGCATCCTGCATCAATAGATGCGAAATGGCGTATAGCGTTGCCGGAAGCAACGCTATACGACACTTCCGCAGATATTGATGCGAGGCGCCTTGAATGAGTTAACAAAGCAAGCAAGCAAGGAAGCAGACACACACGCACGTATGCAGGCAGAGAAAAACTTAAAAAAGTACACACTCACGCACTATGCAGGCACACACGCACATTCATAATCACCCATCCTTACAGCCACCCACGCATCAAACTACCCACTCACACACGCACGCACACCAAATCCCTCAACCCCCTCCCCCCCCCCCAACCCCCATTCCCAGCCAGACACAACAAAAGCGTTTCGGGATCAGGAGAGAGCAAGAAATGCTGAGACTGTCATGTGCACACATTTACAAGTATGGCTTTACTTAAATTTAACTCTCATACATATAAGCACACACACACATCAACAAACAAATACACTGACGAACATAAGGACACAATCGGAAGTTACAATGTTATAAAAGATCGAAATATTTAGAAACAGTATAAAAGGTTAAAGCCATCTTATCCAGGGCGGGCACTGATTGCCAATACAACCGATTTCCGATGTTGTCTTGACTCAATTAAGATGTTTGTACCCTTCTTTTCGCAATCCACTTGAATAGCCACACGTAACAGGTTTTCCACTGCGTACGCCAAAGTGACCCCGGGGTCGATCTCGCGTGAGAGTCATTTTGGCGTGTTACTTACCCTCACACCAAACTGCCACATCAATGTAATTCCGGGTTGAGCTTTCATACGCCAAAATGATGCCGGGTCGATCAGGCCTGAGTCACTCTGGAGTACGCCAAAGTAACCACGGGGTCGATCTGGCGTGAAAGACATTTTGGCGTGTTATTTTCCCTCACGCCAATTTGCAACGTCAATTTCATCCCGGTTTGATGTGGCATACTCTAAAGTGACGTGAGAGTCATTCTGGCGTGTTACTTAACCTCACGACAAACTGCCACATCAATGTAATTCCGGGTTTGACATGGCATACGCTAAGTGATCCCGTTCTATCTGACGTAAGAGTCATTTTGGCGTGTAACCAGCCAATTGGCACGCCGGTGCTTTGGTCATACGCCAAAATGATACCGGGTCGAGCAGGACAGAGTCATTTTGGCGTTTTACGTACCATAACGCTAAATTGTTACGCCAGTATGATCCCGGGTTGATATTGCATGTGCCAAAATGTTGCCGGGTAGATCAGTCATGAGTCATGTTGGCGTGTTAGTTACCCTCAAGCACACGTGCCACGCCAATGTCATTCCGGGTTGAATAAGCATACACCAAAACGACCCCTGGTCTATTTGGCTTTAGAGTTATATTGGCGTGTTGCTTAAATTACCATCTCGCGAACTGTCACGCCAGTGTGATCCCCAGTCGATATAGCGTACAATATGCCAAAGTGACATGGAGTCAGTCTGGCGTAGGGGTGGTCCTAGAGTAATTGCGCCGGAGTATTGTCAGCGTAATATGTATATCAAAAGAGTATAATGTAGTCGCAGTCACGTGATTATACTTCAGTGAAGTTGTCCTCTTCAGAAGTCTTCAAACAAGATGAGATGAACCGTAACCCACAAAGTCCATTCTAAATGAGAGCTGTCTTCGCAGTCAATGGTCTCTACCTTTTGTCTTTGACCTGATCCTGATGTTGAATTATCTCCTATTAAAAATGTCTCGCAGATCTGCTAAAGCGTCAGTGAGTTTTATAAGGGGCGCAGAACATATGCGTCATTGATTTGTCAAACGTCATTTGTCATGACGTAAGTTTTAGTTTTTACGTAATTTTATTTTCTACGTGATATGAGTTTCACTTTCGCTTCATAGGCTTGAGAAAATGGTGACAAAACTAGAACTTCACGGTACAATTTCACTCTTGCTATAATTTGTGTGAAAGCAGGTTGACTTTACCTAGCTACATGATATACTAAGGACACGGGTCACCTGCATGCTCTTCTGAAAGCGCGTCGATGTGTGGGTGCGTGTTAGTGCGTGCATGTGCGCGCGCTCCAAACATCTCCAAGAGGCATAGATCCTCATAGTCATGCACTGGAGGGCGCATCAGGATATTTTCCTCCTGGAGATGCGCACATGTTTGTGTGTGTGTGTGTGCGTGAGAGAGAGAGAGAGAGAGAGAGAGAGAGAGAGAGAGGAGAGAGAGAGAGAGAGAGGAGAGAGAGAGAGGAGAGAGAGAGAGAGAGAGAGAGAGAGAGATCCGCGGGTGCGAGAGAGAATGACGTCATATTTAGAGTATTATGTCAGTGACTGCGTGGTGACGGAGTTGCCTCTCTTACGTCAACGCCACTCTTTGACTTTCTCTAGAAGTAAAGTTTCTTTTTAGTGTTTTAATTAATTATTCTTTTCTGAAATATTTTTTTTTACTAAAGAAGTTGAAAGGATACAAAGCTGGCTAACGAACTCATCCAATGTCTTTCTCCAAACGAGCTTTATGCAAAAGTTCAAGTAAATATGACAAAAATTACGGACTCTAATCTGGGTCAACCGACTTCCTATAAACGGTTGTTTATGTCTTTAATGAGACATTCAATTACAATATGCTCGGAGGCTCTCTTTGCCACCCACAGGGACAGCTATTGCCTCTGGAATACGACCTGAACACTGATCAATTCAGGTGCGCTGCAAGCGTGCCACTTTTGACCTTTCAACGGACATGGTGCAGGCCAAGCCTGTTTCTTGGAAGGAATAAGTAAATGCTTGACCCGGTGGTTTTGCCGCCCTTGAAAACCGCTTTAAGTGAACATTGAACATGTTAGTGGCAAAACTGTTAGGTTTCGTTTGCCACGAACGATTCCCAACAACGAACAAGAGCGAAATCACGGCAGACAACACCATGATAGTTCAAGGGTGATGCCAGAATAGCTTGGCGCCCATAGGCGCCAAGCTATTCTGGCATCACCCTTGAACTATCATGGCTTGTACCACAAGCATGGACAACACTCCAAACATCTCCAAGAGGCATAGACCCTTGTGAGCTTGGTAAGCGTACATGCTGTAGACAGCACTCTAAATTTTAATATCTCCAAGAGGCATAGAGCCTCATGAGCCCTCCGGGGACATGAGGAGATCTTTAGAGTGTTGTCTATGCTTATGGTACAAGCTTTTGTCCGCAGTAATTTCGCTCTCGTTGCTGAAAGTCGTTCGTTGCAAACGAAACCTCTCTAACATCTCCCACAAAACTACATCGACAACAATTACAACAACAAAGCAGCAGAACACAGAAACATTGTAAACAAACGAACAAACAGTACACACGAACACACGATACAACACAACACTTATAGCACATGGCAAAAATGTTCACCATTCCCATACAAGGAATGTGAAGTGATTATCGTGTGCCTGTGAATTTCGTCACTTCAAAGGCCTGCCTTTCCAGTCTTCGTCCCTGTCTTGGACTTTCGACTCTTCGTTCCTGTCTTAGAGTTTCCAGTCTTCGTTCCTGTCTAGGTGTCTCGCACTGCGTCCTCGACCTGAGAGAGTCTGAGGAGGACGGCCCATCAGTTCTGCGAAACATCTTACGGTACAGATTCTTACACTCGTTCCTGAACTGGGAGTTACACAGCCCGTACACCACGGGGTTGGAACAGTTGTTGACTAAGTACGATCTGAGGAAGATGTTGACGAAGATCTGCTCCGTGGTGGTCAGGGAGGAGTAGAACGCAGCCCCCCGGTGTTGCCTGATGATGGAGATGATGAGGAAGGGAAGGAAGCTGACGATGTAGACGACGGTGATGAGAAACAACATGAGGGTTGCCTTCGGGGGGCGGAGCTTCTTGCACTTTCTGAAAGAGAAGTTGTTCACGTTGCAGCCCCTCGTGTTCTCCTCGTCTGGAGTCGCTCTGTCTGCTGGTGTCGTCGTCATTGGCTCAGTTGGGGTTTGAGTCTCCTCATTTTGAGAAGTAGTAGGAGTTTCAGATGTCTCGTTTGGAGACGGTGGCGGTGTGAGAAAATTCTGATGAAGACAGGTCGGTTTTTGAGACGTCTCATTTTCAGAAGCTACTGGTTTTTGAGAAGCTGTCTCTTTCACAGACAGCTTCTCAAAACCCAGTAGCTTCTCAAAATTATTTTCAGCAGTTGTTGGTTTGTGAGGAGTAGACTTGTTGCGCTGGGCAGCAGGGCAACTGTTCCCGTTAGTGTGCTGATGGTGTCGGTTTCTGGGGCTGTCCTGGTGATAACTTGTGTCCACGCCCCCGCCTAGATTCTCCAACGTAGCTGCTGTGGCCTGTTTGCGCATGCGTTGGCGGCGCTTCCGTTGCAAGATGGTGCGCCCAATGAGCGTGTAGAAGACAATGAGAATTAGGGCGCAGATGAAAAAGGCCGAGCACAAATAAGCGAAGAACGCAAGTGTGTAACCTTGCATGTCGTTGTGAACAAGACACATAGCGCCAGTGATGAAGATCGGCGGGTTGTAGCTGACAGGGACTTTAAACTCGATTTTGCCGTAAAGTATGAGGGCAGGCCACCCCACAAGAAGCCCCACCCCCATGCCCACCCCACAGGCTATTTTGGCGCCGCGAAGCGACATTGGCTTCCGGTATGGGTGGCAGATCCGGATGTATCTATCGACCGCAATGGCCATGAACATGACCACCGTAGCGTTGTTGATGACGTAAGTTGTGAACCGGGACACTTTGCAAAGCCCGTCACTCTCAAAGTGGTAGAAGTTTCTCATGATGATAATTTCTGTGGGAATGGTGATCAAACAATTGACCATATCCACCACCGCCAGGCACGTGAGAAAGATCTTTGTGTTGGAAGCCTGCCATCTCCACCCGTAGATATACAGCGCCAGCGGGTTGCCGACTAGGCCCACGATCATCAGCAGTACCGTGATGAAAATGGCGGGCAGCAGTAAGGTCGCCTTCCGGTCGTTCAACGCCTGCAGCAACTGGCGCTCATCCACCGACTGGTTGACGGGACCGGAAGCGTAAGTAGGGTCTGTGCTGCCCCCTGGATGGAAGCCAATGTCTGAGAAGGACATGTTGACTGGTTCTTCAAGTGTCTGCAACAGATGGTGGAAGATGTTAGTTTAGACCTTCAGGAACTAGAAATGATATCATCGAATATTCATCCCTGTATGATTGAGGCCAGCAAGAGGCATAGATCCTCATGAGCCCCCGCATATGCGGGGGCTCATGAGGATCTATGCCTCTTGCATAATTATGGGTTCTGTTCATTGAGCCCCGGTTGTGAAGACATGAAAAGCTGGAAAGAAGCAGAAAATTTGCCTGAAAACCCACTGCACGTTCAATTCCGGTCAAAGTTTTCTGCCTTAGGCACACACATAACTGAAGCAGCAAGAGGCATAGGGTCATATGAGCCCAAAGCTTATGCGCAGGCTAATGACGATCTATGTCACTTGCCGGGGGTATTTTTTCACTGCTTCCCGGGAATTACATGAAGACGAGTTACGCTTGTCGACAGCAACTGTCTAATATTTGTTTTCATGATGTCCAACGAATCAGCTATACACACATTAAGGCGAAAGGAATAAAAAAAATCTTTACATCTTGAGAGAGAGAGAGAGAGAGAGAGAGAGAGAGAGAGAGAGAGAGAGAGAGAGAGAGAGAGAGAGAGAGAGAGAGAGAGAGAGAGAGAGAGAGTGGGAGAGAGAGAGAGTTGAAATGTAACTGCATGTACTGGAACTGTTCCAAACATTGCGCCACAGCGTGAAATCAAATCTTACGGCAAATTTCTTTTAGGAGAAAACATGCAAGTACGACATCTCTATTAAAACATAAAGCGGAGATGGGCTGGGTGGGCACAGAGAGAGAGAGAGAGAGAGGAGAGAGAGAGAGAGAGAGAGAGAGAGAGAGAGAGAGAGAGAGAGAGAGAGAGACTAGAGAGAGAGAGAGAGAGAGAGAGATGAACTTATTTCTAGGATGAGACGTAGCACGCGGCCTTTACTGTCGCTTTAACATTAATAATAACACCGAACTGACGAATAATATAAATAAAAAGAAGATGAGAGAGAGAGAGAGAGAGAGAGAGAGAGTGAGAGAGAGAGAGAGAGAGAGAGAGAGAGTGGGAGAGAGAGAGTTGAATGTAACTGCATGTACTGGAACTGTCCAACATGCGCCACAGCGTGAAATCAACTACGGCAATTCTTTTGGAGAAACATGCAGTACGCATCTCTATTAAACATAAAGCGAGATGGTGGGTGGCACAGAGAGAGAGAGATAGAGAGAGAGAGAGAGAGAGGTGAGAGATGAGACGAGAGAGAGAGAGATAGAGAGATAGAGACTAGAGAGAGAGAGAGAGAGAGAGAGAGAATGAACTTATTTCTAGGATGAGACAGTAGCACGCGCCTTTTACATGTCTGTCTTATACAATTTAAATATAACAGAAACGGTACATGACGATAAATAAATAATAAAAAAAAGAAAGATAAGAGAGAGAGAGAGAGAGAGAGAGAGAGAGAGAGAGAGAGACAGAGACAGTGACAGAGACAGAGACAGAAGGGGGGGGGGGGGGGCTGGGAGAAGAGAGAGAATTGTTTCAGCTATCTAAAAGTATTTACATATACCTTTACGTCACAAGCGATGTACCTCAAACTCACTATAAAATATCATTTTGGGGGGCAGTTCTTTACGTCTATCCAACCACACAGTCTGCAAGAGACATAAATTCACATAAAATTCTACAGTCGCAGGAGCTCATGAGAATATGTGCATCATGCCGACTAACTCCCTCCCTTTGAATTGAGGGTGTTTTTCAGTTTAAAGGTACGGCTGTTTATGGGATGATATTTTCCAGAACTTCCAAGCTTTCTGCAACGTTGCATGGATTCCTGACATAATACATGACATACAGGGCTTGTTTTGTCAGTCACTCTGCCTAAGTGTGCTGGTCTGTGATTTTGGCCCTTACGGCGACAGCCAAAAGGGACCAAAATCACAGACCAGGGGCCAGTGGCCCCAGCACACGTGTGACATCGTAGATCTAAGACGCGCAAGATTCAAAATCACAGACCAGCAGGCTGGATATTACATCAAACTCTTTCACCTCTCGTGTCAAAGGCTAGAAACGGATTGAAGGTGGTAGGTATAGTGCTAGAGTAGCTTGTCGCCTGAAGATGTTAATTTTGTCAATTCAGGTGACTGTTGGAGACAGATCGACCGTGATAGCGCGTAGGTAATGCCAGATCAGCTTGACGCCTGAAGATCCTATTACTGTCGCTTCCAACGCTAACTGCTAGACATGTAGTTATTGTCCTAGCTTAAATGCAGTGCCAGAAAAGCTTACCCGGTTGCAGCTCTTATTTCTGTCTCTTCAAACTTCAGCTACAGGAGACGAATGGTTCGTGCCAGGTCAAAGGCACTGCCTGATTAGCGACTGGGCGTGAAGCGATTGTAAATGTGTGCTGGTCTGTGATTCTGGACCTTACGGCTTTACGTAAGCCTTACAGTAAAAAAATCACAGATCAGCTCACAAAGGGAGACAACTCAGCGGACAGTTCTATGCCATTTTTAGCAAGCAGCCGAAGACCCACGTTGTCCACCGCCTGTCATGAGCCAGACTGACTGACTGGGGTTTCAACTCCATTTCTACATTTATCCCGACTTGTTCATGTCCTCAGAACAAAACATGTGTGTGTGTGTGTGTGTGTGTGTGTGTGTGTGTGTGTGTGTGTGTGTGTGTGTGTGTGTGTGTGTGTGTGTGTGTGTGTGTGTGTGTGTGTGTGTGTGTGTGTGCGTGTGCGTGCGTGTGTGTGTGTGTGTGTGTGTGCGTGTGTGTGTGTGTGTGTGTGTGTGTGTACAAAACAGCCATTCCTCTGAACACGACTGATCGTTCCAGTTTTGCACAGTATTGCCAAAATGTTGTAGAACAAGTTTAACTTCGATGGATACAGTTAACCCCTTCCCTGCCACTGCACGGACATTTTTGTTTCTGAAATCTTGGTTCATTCAACGACCAAAAGCCAACACCGCATAAGAAACATGGATTCAAATCGGCCCTCAGCAAGAGGCATAGATCTTCATGAGCCCCCGCATTCGCGGGGGCTCATGAAGATCTATGTCTCTTGGAGTTGGATTGTGTTCTCTTTTTTCTCGGCAGTGACGGGGTTAAGCACAGATTGTGTTTTGGAAATCATCGTAAATTTTAACGGCAACGACCCTCGGACGTCAAAATCAACACCAAAAAGGTGACAGCCAAGCGATTAAAATGCAAGGAAAATCCTAGCGAAGAGACAAAGCACAATTAGAAAAAAGACAATGACAATACAATTTATTATTATTCATTTACTATTATTATTATTTATTACTAATTTAAAACTGGACGTACAAAACACGGCCGTCAAAGCCGGGAACATGGATGCGAAGTGGTGTCAGCAAGAGGCATAGATCCTCATAAGCCCCCGCAACTGCGGGGGCTTATGAGGATCTATGTCTCTTGCACCTTTTTTCTGTGTTTCTCATCATGTCCCATGCACTGAAAGGCTTTAAAAAAAAAAAAGAAAAAAAAAAAAAGAAGAGAGCTTCGCTGTGATTCTAATCCGCTTCCTCTTCGTTGCCATACTTCTTTTTTTAACCCTCCAGCCGTTTCTGTCGGAATCATCGCGACAAAAAAAAAAAAAACAAACCCAACCCCCCCCCCCCCAAACAAACAACAAACGCTACCGATAACCAAAAGAGTAACAACCATTGTCTAGAGCTAAAAAAAGGAGCCTGACGCTGCATTCTCAAACCATCCCCTTCTGAGCCCTTCCCCACCCAACCCTCCATCTCCGCCCTTCTCAACGCTCCACGTGTTCATTATACACAACTGTTAAGGCCACCTACTTCAGACAGAAAGGGTTAATAGTTCGCCTTTATGACTGTTCTTAGTGTGCCTTACAATAACGTTGGACGAAACGGTTAAGTCAAACGATGAAGTTTGAATCTATCTAACTATCTATATCCCGTAGTCTTGCCGACCGTTGGGGCACCACTGATGACTTGACAACCAGCTCCCTCCATTCCTCTCTGTTCTCTGCCATTTTCAGCGTATAGCCCTGCTTCAGTCCTGTCCACTCTGAGATATTGTCCTCCATCTTTTCCTCTGCCTTCCTCTCCTTCGTCCTCCTTGCACAGTGCCTTGCAGGATTGTCTTGGCAAGCCC
This sequence comes from Semisulcospira habei, assembly GCA_036245525.1. Classification (NCBI taxonomy): domain Eukaryota; kingdom Metazoa; phylum Mollusca; class Gastropoda; family Semisulcospiridae; genus Semisulcospira; species Semisulcospira habei. Next base: position 166,164,989 of record BTPG01000001.1, on the reverse strand, counting down.
TGCTGAGCGCGTGGCATGCCCATACCACTTCAGTTTGAATGTCGTAAAATGAACAACCATTCCGCTTTTCTTCTCCTTTATACACAAAAGTGTTCCTTCCGTTACGCTAAAAAGCCAGTGGAAAACCTTAACTCATTGTGCCCGAGGTACGAAATACCCATTTTTTTGGGAGTTATCCTCTGAGGACTGCATTACATTTCAGGGGACTGATATTGCTCGACCATGACAGTTCAAGGGTGGTGGCAGAATAGCTTGGCGCCTGTAGGCGCCAAGCTATTTTGCCACCACCCTTGAGCGATCATGGTCGAGCCATATCTTGCTGTGGTGTGTCGCGGGCAGAATGAGTTAAGTACATGTGCCAACTCACATTGACTGTGAAAAGATGGGTAGAAAAGTCTTAGTTGTGACAAGACAACATTGATAACCCGTTGTATCGGCGAATTTTAATCAATCACAGGCTGCCATGGAGCAGATCAATCAATCAATGAAACTTCACTTATTTTACATAGGCATTTTACATTGACATCGTCGTCGACACAGCCATTTTGCAAACTTGCCGTTGCTAACAACTACAAGACTATCTACACACAAGAAGATATACAAAGAATATAAATGTACATGCATATAAGTAAAACACAATACTTGCAGACACACTGTTCACATAAACAGACATACTCATAGATCACCTATGCGCCCGCCTGTAAGGTATATAAATCACGGTATTTTTTGTATGAGGCTATAGTTTTTATTTGGCAATGCGTCTCGATATAGCGTGTTTACATTATACAACACTGTTTTTTTTTCTCAAAGCAATTCGGTATTCACACCTGTTAGCCACTTTCTAGAACCAGAATCAAAGCGCATGCCACTTTGTTGTTCTTATAGCGGCGCCGCACTCCTTTAAACTGATAAACTTATTACCTTAGCACGCCTCGCTGGTCGTACATTTCAGCGTCAGTGGTGCGTCCGCACTTTAACCGATCAGTTTGTTATTTTCAGTTTTGCCACAGACAGGTTACTTCTAACATCAAGGCTGCCCGAAATCCGTCAGCTGACGCCAGTTCCTGTTACCTATACGCACTGCTCTAGGTTCTGTGTCCTTTACGCACTGCTCTAGGTTCTGTGTCCTTTACGCACTGCTCTAGGTTCTGTGTCCTTTACGCACTGCTCTAGGTTCTGTGTCCTTTACGCACTGCTCTAGGTTCTGTGACCTTTACGCACTGCTCTAGGTTCTGTGTCCTATACGCACTGCTCTAGGTTCTGTGTCCTGTACGCACTGCTCTAGGTTCTGTGTCCTGTACGCACTGCTCTAGGTTCTGTGTCCTGTACGCACTACAATACAAGATTCTGTCTCTCTGCTACAAATCCCTGAACAACTGCGCTCCCGCCTATCTCTCAAACTTACTTCACCCCTACACTCCTAACCGCTCCCTCCGCTCCGCCTCAGACCCTCTCCGCCTCCACATCCCCCGCACCAAACTCGGCACTTTCGGCCCCCGCTCCTTCTCAGTATACGGTCCATCCACCTGGAACACTCTCCCACTCTCTCTCCGTCAGAAACACTCTCTCTCCTCCTTCCAGTCCGCCCTCAAAACTCACCTCTTTCAACAGTTCTAGCACTATACCACCACACTCCCCACCCTAAGCAGACTGTTGTAATGTATTTCACTATTTGTGGTACGTGAGTCGTTGTCTAAAGTGTGCGCATGCGTGCGCGAGTTGGGAGTGCGCGCTTAGAGTTATAATTATTATAAGATAAGCGCATTATAAATACCGTAATTATTATTATTTATTAATTATCATGGTCGACTCATCTCCTGCTGTAGTGCGTCAGGGCTGAATGGGTTAATAAAGAATGCAGAAACACAATCGCGTGAACTAGCACTGAACGGGTAAACCCCCTTGTGCATGAGGCCACAGGTACTATTTACAGTACCGGTGCTTGAAATTGAATGCACAAAAGGTTTACAACTGACCCGACTTTGGAAGTCGGATCGCAGGAGTTTCGTCTGAGCTAGTCGCGTGCCAGTACTGCGGGGTATTTTACCGTCGTATATCCACCGGTCTGTTTTGATTCGCTGGCGATGAAAGACGCCATGCCTCGGCTTGTTTGTTTATTTTTACGTAAACCGTCCGATTCTGGGTGTTTTAACGGCCTCAAAATGTGGTGCAGTGCCGGCATGCGTCACTATTTGTCTGCCCCTTTCACTTTCAGAAGGTAAAAACTGCGCACTATAGAATCTTTGCCGAATCGCATAGAATTGAATAATCGCACAGGTTTGTAGAATCGTAGAATCAAATAGAATTATTCAGTTGGATAGAACTGTATCGTAGAATAGCATGGAATCGTAGAATCGCATATAATCGTTGAATTTCTTAGGGTCGTATCGCAGAATCGCATATAATCATTGAAGGTCACTATTTCTATAACATGAACATTTAATTTTTTTTTAATCACGTAGAGTCGTACAATTATATAAAATCGTAGAATCGCACTGAATCGTAAAATCATCTAGAATTGTAGACTCGTATAGAATCGACGAATCGCATAAAATTGTAGAATCACATAGAATCGTAGAATCTCACAGAATCGAATAATCGTATAGAATTGTAAAATTGCATAGAATCGTAGAACCGCGTAGAATCATTGAATTGTGTAGAATCGTTGAATTGTAAAGAATCGTATAAAACTATTTTTTTAGAATCACGTAATATCATTAAATTGTATAGAATCGTAGCGGTGAATCAGTGGAATAGAATCGTTGACTCGCATAGGCTCGCATAAGAGAATCGTATAAAATCATCGTAAACTCGTACGCTTTCAAGTCTAAGTCGACAAAGATTGATGTGCTGTGAAAATACAAGGGTATTGCCTGATTAGCTTGGCCCCTAGACAGGTGCCAAGCTAATCAGGCACTACCCTTAAGCGATCACGGTCGATTCGTCTCGTACAGCTGGTGCTGAAACTGAACGAGCCGTTCACCTAGACTTGCTTACATAAGCTTTGCTCTGAGCTTGATGGACGAATTGAAAATCACTCAAGACACTCTTCCACTCAATACAGCTGGGACTACACGGCAGCTGTTAGTTGTCGTTGAATAACTTTTTAAATTTTGTTTTTTATTTTTTTAGCATTGTGTATAATGTTTTGTATGTTGAAAAATTCGGGTTGTTTTTTGTTTAGTTTTTTTTTACCCTTTGGGTCTCGGTAGCGGTTTTTGTCGCGATGATTCCTACAGGATTCATCGCGACAAAAAACCGCGACCGACAGCTAAAGGGTACAGGAATCATAGCGACAAAAACCGCTACCGACAGCCAAAGGGTACAGGATTCATTCCGACAAAAACCACTACCGACAGCCAAATGGTACAGAAGTCATAGCGACAAAAACCGCTACCGACAGCCAAAGGGTACAGGATTCATTCCGACAAAAATCGCTACCGACAGCCAAAGGGTACAGGATTCATTCCGACAAAAACTTCTACCGACAGCCAAAGGGTACAGGATTCATTCCGACAAAAACCGCTACCGACAGCCAAAGGGTACAGAAGTCATAGCGACAAAAACCGCTACAGACAGCCAAAGGGTACAGAAGTCATAGCGACAAAAACCGCTACCGACAGCCAAAGGGTACAGGATTCATTCCAACAAAAATCGCTACCGACAGCCAAAGGGTACAGGATTCATTCCGACAAAAACTTCTACCGACAGCCAAAGGGTACAGGATTCATTCCGACAAAAACCGCTACCGACAGCCAAAGGGTACAGAAGTCATAGCGACAAAAACCGCTACAGACAGCCAAAGGGTACAGAAGTCATAGCGACAAAAACCGCTACAGACAGCCAAAGGGTACAGGATTCGTTCCGACAAAAACCGCTACCGACAGCCAAAGGGTACAGAAGTCATAGCGACAAAAACCGCTACCGACAGCCAAAGGGTACAGAAGTCATAGCGACAAAAACCGCTACCAACAGCCAAAGGGTACATGATTCATTCCGACAAAAACCTCTACCGACAACCAAAGGGTACAGGATTCATTCCGACAAAAACCGCTACCGACAGCCAAAGGGTACAGGATTTATTCCGACAAAAACCGCTACCGACAGCCAAAGGGTACAGGATTCTATCCGACAAAACCGCTACCGACAGCCAAAGGGTACAGAAGTCATAGCGACAAAAACCGCTACCGACAGCCAAAGGGTACAGGAATCATAGCGACAAAAACCGCTGTCGAAAGCCAAAGGGTTAAAAAGAAAAAGTGTGATCGTACAGTGGGCATCACTGATTCGTTTCATGAAAACTAGTTTTGCACCACGTATCTTATCCTAACTCATTCAGACCGGGGCAGGTATTTACCAAATTGTGGAGGCGTCATCTAACGATTATGCACCTGTTGCAGGAGATGGATCGACCATGATAATTCCAGGGCAGTGCCAGATTAGCTTGGCGCCGACAGGCGCCAAGCTAATCTGGCACTACCCTTGAATTATCATGGTCGACCCATCTCCTGCTGTAGTGCGTCAGGGCTGAGTGGGTTGAAGTAATACGAGAAGCTGTGTGGCAAATAAATATGAACTTTTTAGAGCGGAGAGGTATATACAGTGCAGGCACCCTGGTCGCTCATCGACTTTTTCTTTTTTATCTCAGGGGTACTCCGGCTTTCCTCCCCTGGCAAAATCGGTAAATTATGCACATACAAAAATTCATCCATCCCTCGATCCATCCATTCAACCTTCTAGAAAAATATGAATACTGCAACCACTGCAAAAAAAAAAAAAAAAAAAAAAACCAAACAAACAACCCAGCTACAAATCATTGGTGCATGCACTCACCAGCTCACTCTTAATTAATTGATCGTTCGATTGATTGATTGATTGATTGTTTGACTGATAGACTGATTGATTGTTGTGTAGATGGATCGATGGATGGTTGGGTAGTTTGCTCATTATTTCATTCATTCATTCTTGTCAATGAAGCGACTAGGTTTGGTTATACAAACGATAATAAAACAAACGAAAGAAAAAAAAAAAAACACACCAAAAAACAACAGCAAACAAATACTGTCTGCTAGAAGAAAAAAATGATCTCTTAAGTAAACAAACATTTGCGCCAAGACAAACGTTGCTTTGGGTATTTGAACACGCACGAATGCACGCACGCCCATGCTGATGGAAAGGTGCAGATTAACTATTTCAATGCCGGGAAATGCGGGTACAACCACCATACTGCAAGAAGCAAAGAACCTCATGAGCGCCCCGCAGGCGCCTCGGCGATAGAACTTGTGTGTTAAAAGCGACATGTTTTTTTTTTTAAAAAAAAGGAACAGAGCAAGAAGAAGGAAGAAGAAGAAAAAAAGACAGCAAAGAAAATCGAAACAAATCAAAACAAAACATACAAACCACACACACACACACACACACACACACACACACACACACACACACACACACACACACACACACACACACACACACACACACACACACACACACACACACCAAACCAAACCAAAAGAAACTAAATTTAACCAAACAAAACCAATCCAAACCCAAAAACACAACAAAAACAAAACAAAACAAAACAAAACGAACAAAAAAACCCCAAACAAAACAAAACAAAAACAAACCCAAAAAACAAAAAACAAATAAACAAACAAAAACCAAACAAACAAACAAAGAAAAAATAAAAGAAGAAGAAGAGGTAAACCTGTTTGTGTCTGCGCGCAACGAATGGGTTAGCAGAGAACTCCCTCGGGTTCTCTGCAAAAGTGATGCGCATCCGTGAACAGTGCAAGATGACACATCCGTAACATTATAGAAGGAACGGCCAATGTTCTATTACCCCTTCCACGGCCACACACGGCTAAAACTGATGTCCTTCAAACCATCGCAGATTTACTGCAGGTTAACCCCGTTTGACTCGGAAACACGGATACAAAATGAGACCAGTAATTAAAGAGTCTTAAATCTACCTCCCCCCCTCCCATTCTCCCCCTTGCGCAAGTTAAAGGCCAGCAAGAGGGAAAAATCTTCATCAGCCACAGCAAAGCAAGAGGCATAGATCCTCATGAGCCCCCGCAACTGCGGGGGCTCATGAGGATCTATGCCTCTTGCAGTGATTTGGATTTCGCTGCTCTTATTCCGACAGTGAAGCGGTCAAAAAGGAAGATTGAAGGAAGTAACTGCATGTACTGGAACCGTTCCAAACATTGCGCCACAGCGTGACACCAAATCTTACGGTAGATAACTTTCTTTTAGGAGAAAACAAGAAACGCAAGACCTCTCTATTAAAAAATAAAGCAGAGATGGGGTGGGCGGGTGGGCAGAGAGAGAGAGAGAGAGAGAGAGAGAGAGAGAGAGAGAGAGAGAGAGAGAGAGAGAGAGAGAGAGAGAGAGAGAGAGAGAGAGAGAGAGAGAGAGAGAGAGAGGCATCAAGTAACAGCGGTTAACGTTCAGCGCCCATCGCTGAAACTAAGAGCTTACAACACAAGGTAGTGCCTGATTAGCTCGGCGCCTCTCCAAGCGCCGAGCTAATCAGGCACTACCTTATGCTGTCATGTTTGCGGCACTACCCTACGGCTGTTGAGATCGATCCGTATCCTTTTGATTTCACACAGTGCTCAGCAGACAAAAATGCCGTGAGATTCACTTGTCAGTTAGAAGCGCTAAGATACATGCAAGAAATTGATGTGCGCATCAGTGGAGGTGCAGGCATTATCTCACAGCGCAGGAATATCGCGCAATGTCTGCTGAGCAACGTGTGTTGCTTACCAGAACCGCCCTGATGCAGTAGTCATTTAATTATTATTCCACTTATTTCATGCTACCATCCACGCATCCATGCGTCCATCCATCCATCCACGCAGCCAGCTAGCCAGTCAGCCAGCAAGTCAGCCAGCCAGCCAGATAGTCACCCGTCCGCCCGTTCGCCTCTCCATCTATCCGTCCATCCACCATCCATCTATCCAGCCAGCCTGACAGCCACCCGTCCGTCCGTCAGTCCATCCATCCAGCCAGCCAGCTAATCAGCCAATCAGTTAGCCAGCCACACATCCATACATCCATCTGTCTGTCCATCCATCCATCTCCTCACCGACCCATCCACTCATCCATCCTCCCACCCATCCATCCATCTCCGCATCGACCCACCCACCCACCCATTCATCTATCTGTCCATCCACCCATATACCCACCCATCCATCCATTTGTAGACAAATCAATCAGAAACTTGCTATCGGTAAGTTTCCCCGTGTCTTCGACTGCGGGGGTGCGGTGGAGGCTTTACTTTTCGTGATAGTCCTGAATCTTTCACTCGCTTTATATCTCGCCCTGGTGGGGAGCTGCAGAGATGAAGCGATGAATGGTCAGGTCACGAAAACCTTTTCATTTCCTTCAAGAAACGCAGGAAGCGTTGATTTTTTTTCGTTGAGGTTTTACTTATTAAAAAGAAAATGTGTGTGCTGGTCTATGATTGTGGACCTTACGGTGTCAGCCGTAAGGTCAAAAAATCACAGGCCAGCACACCTTTTTTGTCGCCTTTTATTTCATTTTTTTTCAGAAACGCGCAAAATACATGCCACAAGTAACGTCACTCATACGTGCCACTAGAAACGTTCCCCGGAAACCAGTAAAAGTTTCCAACAACCAGAGAATATCATTCGTGCGGAAAACAAAATAACCAAGGAAGTGTGCGCTAATCTGTGATTTTGGACCTCAAGGCCTTGAAGGCCGTGAGGTCCAAAATCACAGACCAGGACACATGACAGGGAAGACGCGCAACTTGCAAGTGTGAGGCACGCATTTTTAGCAATCGCTGCGGAGGAGCTCGGCAGCGCATGAGATTTTCGAAGGACTGTGTCTACTGGAGTCACAAAGACATTCAACATAAAAAAGAACCTTTAGAACAGGTCTCCTCTACCCCCCCCCCCCCCGCCCCAGATCCGCCCGTGCATGATGATGGACGGCTGGGACACTTCAGGTTTTAATTTACTCATTCGACACGTGCCGGAGGCAGCACGTCTCGAATGAGTTAACAGAGATTTTAGAAACAAAAATATGCTTCCACCGGCGGTGGTGTGATTAAGAAACTTGTGAAAAATCACGCACACTTTTGTTCAACTCCTAACACTGACAAGCCATCTATCTGTGGCAAAAGTATTCCTTGAAAAAAAAATGTTCATTTTTTTAGGGGGTGGGGGGGGGGGGGGGGGGCGGGTGAGGAGGGGGAATTTGAACTTTTCGCTTCAACTCCTAGGGGCTAGTTGCGTGAGTGAGCTTAGTCCTGCGCCAGCCACTAAGCACTAGCTTAGTGGCTGGCGCAGGACTAAGCTCGCTCACGCAAATGGCCTTAGACGTCCTTCTGCGAGAATGCCCTGGCAAATGGGACGGCTTGTCTTTAGGAGTTCAAACAAAAATTGAAAAATTTGTTTTCGCATTCAAGCGAAGCTAATGTAGTGAGCCAGAAATACACTCAGAAAATGGAACACGCGCTGGTTTGCAATTTGGGGAATTTCCGCCGGATGAGGAATCATAAAACAGTGCGAGAAGGTTGAATGGGCGCGTGAGTTAATGATGAAAGAGTAATGACAGAAACAAAGAAAAAGAAAGAAAGGAAAAAAGATACTGGACTGACAGGAAAAAAAAAACCGATTGAAAGAAAAAAAATCCCGTCAAAAAAAATAAACGGGGAAAACGAAAGAAGAGGACAGAAAAAGAAAGGATGGATGGATGAATGGATGGATGGATGGATGGATGAATGAATAAATGGATGGATGGATGTTGGATTAAATGATTGAATGTTTGAATGAAGGAATGAAAGAATCTTGCTACTGTCGTGAATGATTTGACCGGCGTCCACTGTTCTTATCTGCCGATCCGCAGGATCTCTGACCGACCGACACTGAGCTGGAATGAACGCATGAATGAATGCGTGAATGAATGAATGAATGAATGAATGAATGCAAAATCAAGCAGATCAACACAAATCACACACACACAATAAAGAAATACAAGAAATGCTAAGCAACAAACAGCCCATTTCCCCCTTTTCCCGCATCAATCATAATCGTACATTCAAATTCCGATGACGCACCTCCGTCGTAAGGTCAGAAAGACAGGAAAATCGACTCGACCTCCGCCAGGAAAAGGTACGCAAGAGCCATCCCAAGCCTCTGCCGCCGCATCAACTCATGAAAATCTGTAACCCTTTATCTGCTGGGGCAAGGCAAACGCTACCCACCTGCAAGAGACATAAATCCTCATGAGCCCCCGCGAACGCGGGGGCTCATGAGGATTTATGTCTCTTGTTAGTTATTTATTATTATTACATGGTATTTATATGGCGCATTTCTCATATTTATAACATAACTCAATGCGCAGAATGTAGCCGCGAACTGAACCCAACAAGCACGCTCACGTGAATCACACGCACTCACTCACACACTGTACGTAAACACAGAACATTCACGTGGTGCTAAGGGCAAGCTCAAGCGAGCTACTGACGGTATTTGGAAATCGTTTTGTATTTGAAATTTGATTAAGTTGGCTGAAACTGATACCAAAGTGAAGGGGGAGGAAGAGCCGGAGTACCCGGAGAAAGAACCCCCGACGGTCCGCCCGAATTAATGGTGACACTTACTAGAGGAGAAAAATCCGACGCCGGAACCCGGAATCAAACCTCGCACCTTTAGCATTGGTGGCAGCCGCCTTAACCACTGCGCCACGGACCGCCCCATAGTTCTATGTTGTTGTTTTTTTCTTTGCTTATTTCGGTCTCATTGACATCTGTGTTCTTCACGCAGAATTTCAGTCAGTGTGCAATCGTTTCCAGACGCGAAATTCGAGATCATTGGCGGCGAAAGGGTCTTCAGTCTTGCACATGACGAACGAGTCTTTTCTGAGGGCAAATTTACATGAACATATATAAACGTCCATGCCAATTCGTGTTTGATTTATCACAGATGACCCGCGAGGTGGACGTTTTTGTAAGTTATCCACAAAGGACTTTCCGAAGTCGCTGTCCTTTCAAGTTTGATTTATTGCCGGCCGCTCGAGAGGCCATGCCCATCGCGTGCGACGGTGTAATGTGTCAAAATGACTCACGCCAAATTGACCTCGGGGTCGATTTGGCGTGAGAGTCATTTTCTTCTCCAGCAAAAATGTCACGGAAAAATTGACCCCGAGTCTATCTGAACTACATAAAATTGACCCCGTCATTTTAACTTGTTACAGGCTCAATCCTTGCCAGTCGTGTGTTACAATTGTAATTGCGAATAAATCATTGAAAAACTGAAATAAACAAATAAATAAGTAAATAAATAATAAATAAATAAATAAATAAATAAATAAATAAACTAAAGGGAGCTAACAGTTATAATGAATATGATGAAATATAATAATGAAAGGTAAAAAAGAAGGCTCCGCGATGACGTCACCATTTTGCTTTTAAGACATTAAATCATTGTCAAAGGTAGGTAAATGTATTCTGTTTCCAAAGACACCAGTCATTTAGTTCTGCGTGCTTTTTACGGCAACTGCATCGTTAACACCAACCCTACCCCCAAAAGCAAAATATAGGGCCCAAAGAAGGAAAATATGATCATAGTGCATGTCCTCCTATATTCAATACGGTATTTATTTTGGGTAAACACCTATGGTTCGTCTTCATAGGTGATATGCTTCCGAAAAAATGTGGTCTCCGATCCCCTGCAAGGGGAGGGGGGGGGGGGGAGGGGGAAGAGGTGTTCACTTCCTATCTGACGGCCTATTAGGTATTATTATTCTGCAAATGTTGTCTCCCTTCACAATCTTTTTACAAATCCTATTACTTTTTGTGTGTGGTTTAAACCATATCGTCAATTTCAGTTAAAGACAATACAAGACAATAACCGTAAGCAGGAGAGTAGGACAGGTTTGGCTACAAGAAAACGTGTTTCTCCTTAGTCATGCACACAAACGCGTGTACATGAAAATAGTGTAATTTAAAACGCTTAACCTCCATCGCTTTTCTGAAACAAATGAAATGGATGAATACATTCCAGAATCACTGCAGTAGACGGCTCCTTGTTCTAGTTTACACACGTAGTTCTTAAGCGCGCCTTATACTGATTCTTATGCCTCTACACACAGGTTCTCGTAACGAATCAAAGCCGTGGCACAGTTGCAGTACGCTTGAACTGATCAGTGTTCAAATCGTGCTTTATATGGATTATCTAGTAGTCCCTGTACCCGGTACGCCATCCGCCTACCACAGCCCCCCCTCCCCTTCCCCTTCCCTCGGGGGTCGTCTGCAATCACCCTTGTGGCGTGGACGTTCTACACTAACCAACCGACCATCTTCACATACGTATTCACAGCCGGTTCAGCCTCAAAACTCTCCCCAGTACGCAAAAGGCTACCGGGCCGAATTCGGTCGCAGTGGGCCCGCGCACAGTCGTGCGCGGGCCCACTGCGACCGACTTCGGCCCGATAGTCTTTTTTGGCGTGCTGGTTCTGTCCTTCGTTTTTAATTTAGCATCACTGACCTTAGAGGTGAGCGCTCTGGGCTATTTATTCATTCAAGTTGCAGAATGTGGTATCAATTCCCACAAGTTTTTTTTCTTCCCCCCAGAACTTGTCACACATTGAGCAAATGATCATCGGGCCAACCTCGGCCGCAGTGGGCCCGCGCACAGCTGTGCGCCGGCTCACTGCGGCCTATGTCGGCCTTTGGGCCTTTTGGTAGGTCGTTTTCTCCCCTTTTTCCTGTTGCTGTATCGATTGACAGTGATATGTGGTTCCGGTGATACAAGTAGGGCTTTAGTTCAGATGAACAGGAAGACACCCCACACGCACTCGTCAAAAAAAAAAAAAAAAAAAAAAAAAAAAAAAAAAAAAAAAAAAAAAAAAATCCAAATATAAGAGCTGTGCTGGAAAGCCCATACATGTTTCACCATTCAGGAAATCGAAGAAACATGACACTTAATTGTATAGAGGTGTCAAAATTCCTTTGCTTCTACACCAATCGCCTGTTGTAGTGTTTCAGAGCGATTTCGACGAATTCCTGTCTATTCACTGTGCACGAGTGCTTGTCCATGCACTTTAGAATGAATGCCAGTCTGCAGACGAGTGCCTGTCAATACGCTGTAGACGAATGACAGTCCAGGTATTGCGGACTAATGCCTATCCGCGCTGTAGACGAATGCCTGTCCATGCACTGTAGTAGAATGCCTGTCCATACAATGTAGACGAATGGCTGTCCAAGCATTGCAGACTAATGCCTGTCCACGCACTGTAGACGAATGCCCGACAGCGCTGTAGACGAATGACTGTCTATACACTGTAGACGAATGCCTATCTATGCACTGTAGATGAATATCTGTCCACGCACTGCAGACGAATGCCTGTTCCCGCACTATAGAGAATGCCTGTCCCCGCACTGTAAATGGGTGCCTGTCCATGCACTGTTGACAAATGCCTGTCTCCACACTGTAAATGGATGCCTGTTCATGCACTGTAGACGAATGCCTGTCCCCGCACTGTAAATGGATGCATGTCCATGCACTGTAGACGAATGCCCGTCCACACACTCTCAATTGGTACCTGTCCATGCACAGTAGATAAATGCATGTCCATGCACTGTAGGAAAATGCCGCTGTCTTTGCACTGTAGACGACTGCCTGCCCATACACTGCAGGCAAATGCTTGTCCACGCACTGTAGACGAATGCCTATCCACGCACTGCAGACTCGCGAATGCCTATCCAGGTACTTTAGACGAATGCCTGTCTAAGCACTGTAAAGGAATGTCTGTTTATTCAATGTAGACGAATGATTGTACATGCACTGTACACGAATGTCTGTCCATGTACTTCAGACGAAATCACGTCTACGCATTATAAACTAACGCCTGTCAATGCTCTGTACACAAATGTCTGTCCAAACACTACTGTAGAGGAATGCTTGTCCATACACTGTAAACGAATGCCTGCTCATGCACGGTAGACGAATGCCTGTCCACGCACTGTAACTAATTCTTGCCCATGCACTGTTGACAATTAATGCAAGATCAGTGGCTGTACTGGCGGCCTTCTTGAATGCCTGTCCATGAACTGAAGACGAAATGCCTGTCCACGCACTGTAGTCGAACGCCTGTCCTAACACTGCGGACGAACGCATGTACCCGTAAATTGGGGTCAGTGGAACAGCAGAACACTCTTAAATATACGACAAGCCTCTTGAGAAAACGCGTACGGTTGCCATTTCAAACCCAAGGCCAACTCTTTAAAAACCTACTAATGTCTAATTGTCTTTCATTAAATCGTACCTTTTTCATTTCCGCCCTTTTTTAAACTTTAAACTCGCTTGATATGATGTAGGTACACGTGTGTGCTGGTCTGTGACTTTGGACCTTAAGGCCTAAAGGCCGTAAGGAGCAAAATCATAGACCAGCACACGTACATGTATCATGTCAGCAGAGGTCAGTGACTCAGCTCGGACGCTGCTTTGGCTTTCATGACTGATCTAAGTTGGAAGTATTGAGCAGACTTTCATTTTTTTTTAAAAAATGAGCTTGTGATCTTCAGCGGGCAGTCAAATACTACGTAGAAAGCACCGAAATACCGGGCACGCATATACTTGAACTCCGTTATGTGATTGAGAAAGAAACAATTCTCTCGCAACAGAGAAAGCAAATTTTAAAAAAATTGCATTTATGAGTTTCATGCCGAGTGACGGACTTTCTGACCGAAGAACAAACTGACCAACTGACGAATAAGCGATGAATGATTAAATCCAAAGAATATGTTACGAATGAATGAATGAATGAATGATGAAATCCAAAGTATATGTTACAAATGAATGAATGAATGAATGAATGAATGAATGAATGAATGAATGAATCAATCAATCAATCAATCAAAAGAATATGTTACGAATGAATGAATGAATGAATGAATGAATGAATGAATGAAAAGAATATGTTACGAATGAATGAATGAGCTAATGAATCAAAAGAATATGTTACGAATGAATGAATGCATGAATGAATGAATGAATGAATGAATGAATCAAAAGAATATGGTACGAATGAATGAATGAATGAATGAATGAATGAATGAATGAATGAATGATTAAATCAAAAGAACGTGTTACGAATGAATGAATGAATGAATGAACGAACGAACAAACGAACGGACAGACGGACGGACAGACGGACGGACAGACGGACGGACAGACGGACGGACAGACGGACAGACGGACGGACGGACGAATGAATTAAAGAATGAATAAATGAACAAACGAACGAACGATCAAACGAACGAATGACTGAACGAACGGATGAACGAAGAAACGAACGAGGACTGAAAGAAAGAACGATTGGTTGTACATTGCTTAACGTCCCGACAGCAGCAAGACTTTCTCAGGACGTGCCTGCACTGCTTGTGAAAAAAACTAAACATAATATTGAATGTTTGTCGCCAGCCGGTCTAATACGCTAAATAAACCTAACTAGACCATTTAGCAACACACATCCAATATCAAGAGCTACAGACAGTGCAGACAGTAGGAAGAGTTTAAAAAAGGAAAATACAGGTGAATGTACCAAGGGTAGACAGAAACACATGCCCCAGAATAGAGGGGAAAACACACCCTGTGGAGCTGACCAGGGTGACCCTGGGAATTTACTAAAAAGTAGTTAACCCCACCCATGTCCCCCAGGGCAGACCCGGGTGGGGGTGAAAGAAAGAACGAACGAGCGAAAGAAAGAAGGTGCGAACGAACGAATACATGAATACAAGATTTATGTTTCATGAAACAGCATCGCTGACGAAAGACACAGCAGAGGTCCGTTGTATTTATAAATATGAGATTAGTCAATCGATAACACACGCCAGTCCATTAGACCTGACAGGATTAGTTCATGTGTACAAGCAATTAACGCCCTGTATACCCTGCAGTCAGCCCTACTCCGCTAGTAGCTAAATGTCTTCGGGCCCGCGACAGGCGCATTGGGCCCGCTCACAGCCGTGCGAGGGCCAGCTGCGGCCGTCGTGAGCCCGGGGACCATAGCTTGCAGGGACTTTGACCTGGATTACGTATCACACTATTATATACGTTTGAACAACAGAGGAGTTCAGTCAACAAGTGGCATTGATTCTCATGAGCCCCTGCACCTGACAAGAGGCATAGATCCTCATGGGCCCCTGCATCTGCAGGGGCCCATGAGGATCTTTGCCTCTTGAACAAACTCGACTCCTCGGAGAGACATAGATTCACACTGATTCACGTACACCTGCGAGAGGTGTAGATTCATATGAGCCGCTGCATCTGCTGGAGCTCATTTCAAACTACGTTTCTTGCAGATGGAAGGTGTAGATGAGCTACTGCACTGTCAATGTTTTATTGATCCAATTAATTAGCACTGACGTTAGTTGACCATTAATGGGAAGTTGACAACTGCCCGTTGGGACTATCCTTGCCAGTTTACCCATCCCATAACGAACATTACAAATGTATTGTTGTCAGCAACAGAAAAGATCAGAAAGCCAAAACTCGAGAAAGAAAATTAATATGCATGGGCTGTATAACAAGGACAAAAGAGTTGAGCAAAGCCGCTGTTAACCCCTTCCCTGCCACTGTTCACGTATATTTCTGTTTCTGAAATCTTTGTTCATTCAACGACCAAAAGGCAAAACCACCCAATAAACATGCATCCAAACTGGTCTCACCAAGAGGCATAGATCCTCATGAGCCCCCGCATTCGCGGGGGCTCATGAGGATCTATGTCTTTTGCAGTTGGATCCTGTTCACCTTTTTTTCTCGACAGTGCTGGCAGGGGTTAAATCCTTGCCATTCCTAAATGTGCTGCTTTCTTTTTCTGTATTCTTTTTAGAAATTGACAACAGAACCAGGTTTTGATCACCTCTGCAACAGGTGGTAGAAAACGCTGTCGTTATTTCGGCACAAGTCAGTATGTCCATATTTTGAGAAAAGCGACATTTTCATTGTCATGCAATGAGATGCTAGCTTTTCTCAAAAATGGATATACTGGCTTTTGCCAAAGAACGGCAGCGCTGTTGTAGAGACGACCAACGCCGACCGATTTTGTAGACTATTCCCCAATAGCAAAACGTCTTCGGGCCCATGACGGCCGCAGTGAGCCCGCGCACATCAGTGTGGGCCCGAGGACCTTCGCTTACTGGGTTATGCAATTTTCATCACATACCTGCGGTTAGTTTACGTGCATTGCAGTCACTCATTTGGTCGGGATCCTATTGATTGATTGATTGATTGATGGATTTGCAAGTAGCAACAACGGTTTGCCGCATGGTTGTGATTCGTTCGCATCAGCTTGATAATGTGATTGGGTGATGTCGCGATTAATCAATGCCGGTCGCTTTGACAGCGAGTGACAAGTGAAAATGTCACATAGAATTAGACCAACGAAATCACACGTTACAGGCTGTATTAATGATATTACATTTTATATATAATGTTATTCACTCACCAGTCAGCTACAATCAGTTCTGTTTAAGTCGGACAAGAACACATTTAATGCAGTACACAGTTTGTGTGCCACGTGTCTACCTTGAACCTAATGTAGACACTTGCACTCCTTGGAAAGCACTACAAGCCGCAACTGCTTCCTAAAAATGACGAAAATAGACTTGTTTATGACGTCGACACGGCGACACTCTTTCCAGTTCGATCTTTGCGTCGTTTTAGTAGTCTCAAAAGGCCGTTGCAAGAGATTTTAACGTCACACTTTGGTTTCAGTCCTCCCCATGTCTGTTGGCATCCAAGTCAGAATTCAGTACCGTAGCAACGTACATGCATTTGTAGATTGCATATACCTATCCTGTGAATGCAAAAGACAGTAAGTACATTTTATGAAAAGCGAGATTTTCATTGTAATACAATGGAAATCTCGCTTTTAACAAAAATGGATTTACTGTCTTTTGCCTTCGTAGTGCAGATATTGTTTCTGTACCCTTGGGGGAAAAAATAAAACCAACCCTGTAGGTTTGCGAGTTGTGCAACCTGTATCCATCAGCGTCTGCCAGCGTTTATATTTCATCGTCGAGAACCTGTGCTGGCGTCTGCTGCTCCTTGAGTTCGCTAGGAGCTCGGCATATGTTATATGTCTGCGTCAATTTGCTTTAAAAAACAAAAAAATTCTTCCCTGTTTTCATGTACAATCTGCGCTCTCAACATTATTCCTCCCGCATAAACGGGCATCTGCCGCGCACATTTCATGCGCATTATCAAATCTGGCATCTTCATTTTTTGTCTTTCCCACAACTACTTACCCCACTGAGTGGCAAAACGTTTTCGGGCCTTTGCTTTCTGGGTAAATGGCTTTTATCGTCAGCTAAGCACAATGTTCAAATCACTAAAAACAGATTAGTTGAAGGGTAATGCCTGATTTGCTTTTCCCGATTTAGTCATTTATCTTAAACATAAAGCATCAGATAACGCTATTTTTAAAGTAGTACTACGCGTGAATCTGAAGACAAACTTTAATTAATTAATTCATTTTGTGTTTGTGTCTTGTCTACGTACCTAATCAACTCATAGTTCTACGGCAGTTAGGGTACACGGCAACCGCACACGCGTAATCGCTCGTATTTATTCTGCGCAGCCCATTAGTGCGTCAGTCTATTTTTAGCTCCGTGTTTCTGGTATAGCCTTCAGCGGAGTTACTGTCAAATTACTTGATAAAAAGACGACGTGAGCTAAACTGGATCCTTCTCTGTCTTAACGGACCATGTAGCTAGACCTGTAATTCGTAACAATCAGTTGCAGAAATGCTTTCGGCAGTAAAGGACTTTTAGGTCACTGGAAATGGTTTAGTTCAAGGGTAGTGCCAGATTAGCTTGGCGCCTATAGGCGCCAAGCTAATCAGGCACTACCTTGAACAGTCACGGTTGAGTTTTTTGTTTACTGCTTTAGTTGATAGATTTATTCATATGAAAATATATAATATTGAAAAGCACACGCATGCACGGAAATAGGCTGTTATTTAATTGCTGTTGCCGTGCTGAGCTGCACGTCTTACCTGGTATAACATAGGTACTTAATGAATTACATTCAATTAAATTCAAAACCATATATTTATCCTTAAAAGGCAATTACAGTAAGAACAAAAATCATTCAATAAATATTAAATAATACTAAGACAATCTGATATAAAATATGTCTGTACAATGTAACCGAGTGTAACTGATTCAATTTCGAAATACGGGTTTAACCCATTCAGCCCTGACGCACTACAGCAGGAGATGGATCGACCATGATAATTCAAGGGTAGTGCCAGATTAGCTTGGCGCCTGTCGGCGCCAAGCTAATCTGGCACTACCCTTGAATTATCATGGTCGATCCATCTCCTGCAACAGGTGTATAGTCGTTAGATGACGCCTCCAAAATTTGGGAAATACGTGCTTGGGGTTGAATGCGTTAATCAGAAAATGCAATATACTGTGCTGTGCTCGTCCTTTGTAAGCGAGTTTTTTTTCCTTTCTCGGTACATGCACGTCTTTGCTTTCCGTTTGTATTCTCGGTCAAAGGAACACTGTTCTGGCACAAGCCGGTTTACATGTAAGAATAGAATGCCACACACGTAATGGTTGATACATCTTACGCGACTGCCGCTGAGAGAGGGAGAGCTATCTGAGATATCTGACCCGATATCCAAAGGTTTCTTGGTTCCCATAATGTCAAAACAATATTCTGTATTCTTGGCTTAAAGCAGCATTTCCTAATTTTTAACTCACTCGAGACGGGCTGGGAATCCGGATACGCGGGGTAAAGTCGCGTATCCGGATGCGGCACGTCTCGAATTTAGTTAACCCTTTGGCTGTCGGTAGCGGTTTTTGTCCTGATGATTCCGGCAGGAATCATCGCGACAAAAACCGCTACCGACAGCCAAAGGGATTAATAGCTACACGTATCAATATGAGTAAATATGTTGCTGCGCTCACGTTGACCTTGGGATATTCCCGTGTAATTGCATCTGATGGAATCGAAAAAAAGTAACAGGCACCAGAGCCAGGGGCAGTCTCTTTAAACTGCATTTATCTGCGCAGCTCGGCTCAGTATTTTTATCAATGTGGATATTCTGTAATTTTGATTTGACAGCTCTTTGGCCAGGGATTTTCCCGTCAGATTGCATCTGACGAAACCGAAAACAACAAAACAAACAAACAAACAAAATAACCTTGAATTAGGGCGGGATGGGACGGGTAGGGGAGGTGGGGGTGGGCGTGGGACCTGGAGGGGGAGTGCCAGGGAAACCCCTTTAATGCTACTAACACTGATTTATCTCTATATCCACCTACATATCAATGCGAATGTGTGAATATGTGGTATATGTGATCTTAAACGTTATTGCTATTGGATAGGGTTTTCGTGTCCAATATTGCTTTTGGCTAAATTGATGTTAACCCTCCCCCTATCCACAAAAAAATAATACCCCCCCCCAAAAAAAAAAAAAAAAAAAAAAAAAAAAAGAAAAAAAAAAAAAAAAAAAAGAAACAAAAAAAAAAAGAAAAAAGAAAAGAAAAAAACCTGCACACACACAACAAAACAACGACAACAACAACAACGACAACAACAACAACAACAACGACAACGACAACGACAACAACAAAATTACAAACAAGCAGGGGCAGCCTCATTAAATTGCAATTACCCGCACTGACGGCGGCACCACATATCAATGTGAACATGTGCGTTGGCCATACGGTTTTGGATAAGATCGTGACTCTTTGGATAGGGGTTTCTCGTCCAATATTACATTTGACAAACTGATATTTAAAAAGAAACAAACAGCAAAGCAGGACTGAACAGCCTATTTGAACTGACTTCATTTACCCCTACTGACGGCGGCTATATGCATATCAATGTGACCATGTGCGCTGGTGTAAGGTTCTGGACAGGACCACGGCTCTTCGGGTAAGGTTTTCCCGACTAATATTGCATTGGAAGAAATTGATATTGAAAAGATGCAAATAGGGAATTCCGAAGCAGCTTCTTTAAACTCGGCTTAACTCCACAGTGGATGGGTACATATTAACCACTTAGATGCCAGTGATCACGGATTTCGCGTCAGAAACCGCTTCACACTGACTGACATTCGCGTGCAGAACACAAATAAAACATTGAACCAAAAATATGCATGCAGAACACAGGACCAACAAGAGACATAAATCCTCATGAGCCCCCGCGACTGCGGGGGCTCATGAGGGTTTATGTCTCTTGCAGCCATGTAGCTTTCGCCTTACGGGCCCGGCAGTTAAGGGGTTAATGTGAACACGTGCACAGGCATACACCCTCACATATCTTAGAATAGAGTTTTTTTTTCCCCCCGTCGAATAGCATTTGACTGACGAAACCGATTTGGGACGATCGGATAAAGATACAAATGGCAAAGCAGGGTGCAGCCCCTTTAAACCACACTTATCTCCCCAGCGGCTATACATGTCAATGTGAGCATGTATGATGCAGGGCACATCTGGCAAGGGTTTTCCCTTTTCTCCTAAGAGTAAATCAGAAAACGATACCGGTAAAAAAAAAATGCGTGCGTAGTAAGTCTGTACGTGAAACTTTTAAATCTGACTGTCAGAGGCATAGATCTAAACTCTCTCAGTAATGATAACCTACGTGAACAACCGTCATACATCAAGGATGGTGCCAGAACAACTTGGCGCCTGTAGGCGCCAAGCTGTTCTAGCACCACCCTTGAACTATCATGGTTGCTCTGTCTGTCTCTTATTGGCTTGAATGAGTAAAAACCGGGCTTATGACGAAACAAACAAAAGAAACAGGGCTAACCAGGCAAGCAAGCGAGCAATCAAGCAGCCAGCCAGCCAGCCAACCAACCGACCAACCAAGCAACCAACCAACCTAACTTGGCCAGCCAAGCTACCAGCCAACCAACCAACCAAACAACCAGCCAGCCAGCCAGCCAACACACCGAGCAACCTCACCAAGATACCTAATCAAGCTACCCTAACCAAGCAACCAGCCAAACAATCAACCAAGCAACCAACCAATCCTAACTAAGCAACAAAGCAAGCAAGCAGCCAACCTAACTTCGCCAACAAACCTAACTTCCGGTTTGGCCAACCAAGCAAACTAGTAATCTAACCAAGCTACAAACCTATACAGTTGCGAAATACGATAATGGTAGTCACTTGACACTGACGAAGGAGCAGGTCAAGGGGTGTTCAGCCTGCGGCTGATTCCATTTTGCCCTGTCCACACTAATCCAGGATGATGGCTGTCTGCGGCAAGCTTATGTCAGTGTTGTCTCTGTCCCACACGATTTACTTTTTACGTCTTTTACGCAATTATTGCAGTTTTTTTCTCCCGTAAAATTGAGACGGAAAAGGGGGGCGGGGTGAAGGAGGAATCTGAACCTGTGGATTAAGACCTGGTACGCATGCACGTGCACACACTGAGGCAGACACATAAACTGACCTCCAAGGCTGTGGTGCAAAAATGGCCAGCCAAGGTTGCTGCTGAGATTTACCGCTAAGGACAGACCTCACTCATGTGGACGGACTCTAAATGGTGTGAAACTACAACGAAGTGCTATGCATGCCGTGCATTTCAAGGGTAGTGCCAGATTAGCTTGGCGACAGCGAAGGCGGAAAGCTAATCTGGCACTACCCTTGAACTATTATGTTCGATTCATTCTACCACATTAGGTACGCAGTTCGTATCTGACTTCTTTTGTATTTACAATATCTGACTTTACAGTTGAGAGAAAATTAGGCACTACCCTTGAACTATCATGTTCGATAAATTCTCCCACGATAGGGTACACAGTCTGTAACTGAGTTCTTCGAAAACCATTGAGAGAGAGAGAGAGAGAGAGAGAGAGAGAGAGAGAGAGAGAGAGAGAGAGAGAGAGAGAGAGAGAGAGAGAGAGAGAGAGAGAGAACAATGTTTTTAGGCGTTGAAGTACGAGCCGTTAGCTTGGAGAATTAGCAGGAAAATCCGGCAATAACATGATGTTATAAAGGGATAAGCACGAGTTAAAAAAAAAAGCTTTTAAGAGGTCATCAACGAGCAACGCTAGTTTAAAGGGTCGCCAGATTAAATACGACCCGCAGTCACAGCGCGTCTTTGGAAATCCCAGACATCAACATGAAAGCATAGCGCTCCCCGTGCTAGTCCGCACGTGCAGGTATTCCGTAATTGACAAAGCCATTAACACAATCGAGACGTGTCGCATCATGATACGCGGCTTTAAGCCGCGTATCATGATGCGACACGTCTCGATTGAGTTTAAGGAATTATGTCCTTGCTGAACATAAAATAAAAAAGCCTAACGGTGTTACATTTGAAACAACGTCTGTACATCAATTGTTTCAAACGTCCTCGTTTGTGTCTAACACCCTATTTTCTATTTCAGTTGTGGATTTACAAAGTTTTATAGTAATTCAGACTGAAATATAAACATAAAATAACATAAAATAAACATAAATGAATATACAACTAAAAACATAACGGTGTCACGTTTGAAAAAGAAATCTGTACATCTACTGTGTCAAACGTTTTCGATTTCGTCAACCTTACGTTTCAGTTGTGGATTTATTCATAGTTTTGTGAATAGTAATATAGTTTTTATAGTAATTTAGTTTGAGCTCTTATTGGTAATTTAATAACGGATGTGGCGCCATATTTGACAACTTAACCCCTTGGCTGCCAGTTGACGTAGACTGCGTTTATGCAATCTTCGTTAATTTAACGCCAGGGAGCCTAAACCATACCAGTAACATGGATTCAAAGTGATGTCAGCAAGAGGCATAGATCCTCATGAGCCCCCACGACTGCGGGGGCTCATGAGGATCTATGTCTCTTGCGGTTAGGCCGTTGACACTTTTTCTCGGCATTCGAGGGATTAATGGTACGCCTTATTAATGTGATTCTGAAACTGCCCATACAATATTACTAACATTTGTGATATTACGTTTGCTAAATTTTATTAACGCTCGCCAGGCAAAGACAACTATAATTTGTATGGACAATATATTTCTTGAATCTTCGATTTATTTTTACATTACAAGAGTAACATTTTTCTAATGATGTAATTTTATCGACTGCCAGCTTTACGAATTCAGCTTCACAAATCCATGCATGCGTATGTTCCTTAAACAGCAGGCTGCACCTAGACAAACATGTAAGCGGAAATACATGCATAATCCCTAGGAAAGCCCCAGCCTACGCCGCAGCCACCCAAATGACTACAAACAAGAATCGGATGCAGTGATAGATTGCCAGGAGGATAAGTTACAAAATAATGCGACCGTTACATGTCGAGAAAGGTAAGGTAGGACTAAAAACACGCGCATGCCGGTCAGTGCATCCGATCAGGATGTGATCAAGCGATCAATGCAAGGACAATGCGTGCGAGCGGCAAATATAACAACATCTATCCACCTCCTGACCTACGTGTCCCGTCGTTTCTGTGACCTGCAGCAAAAGACGTTCAACAACAGAACAAGAGCGAAGTGATGGCGGATATGTAGCATCTACCATAAGCGTAGACAACACTACAAAAAGTCTCCAAGAGTTGGAGATGTTTGAAATGTTGATTTCGCTCACGGTGCAAGTTGGTTATCCGTCGTGATTTCGCTCACGGTGCAAGTTGGTTATCCGTCGTGATTTCGCTCACGGTGCAAGTTGGTTATCCGTCGTGATTTCGCTCACGGTGCAAGTTGGTTATCCGTCGTGATTTCGCTCACGGTGCAAGTTGGTTATCCGTCGTGATTTCGCTCACGGAGCAAGTTGGTTATCCGTCGTGATTTCGCTCACGGAGCAAGTTGGTTATCCGTCGTGATTTCGCTCACGGAGCAAGTTGGTTATCCGTCGTGATTTCGCTCACGGAGCAAGTTGGTTATCCGTCGTGATTTCGCTCTCGTTCGTTGTTGGGAGTCGTTCGTTGAAAACGAAACCTAGCTATTACGCCTTGACTGCTACTGACGTCAGCGGAGTTAGTTATTTGATAGGAACCCCTACCCCGCTTCCTCGAGGTAACTGATCCACCACTTGATGAGGTACATCGTCCGATAAAGTACTCGATAGTGTGACCACTCCAGCATACATAATTAGAGATTTTGGCTCAGCGACTAGAGAGATGCGTGTCCTATTCATTGGTTACACGAGACAAGATGGAAACCCGATGCACTCAGGTTTATCGCATATTTATTACATCTATCAGACCAGAAAGCACTTTCATCAATGAAAAGCACCCAGTTCTAGCACCACTATTGATAGAATCCGCTCACAGGTCGATGTACCGCATAATAGCGAAGAAGCTAGACTTGACGTCGTTTATAGGCCATGACGCCATTTCACCCTTCGTCTACTACTGACGATATCGTTCGGCGGAAAAGGCGCGTAATTACACATCTTCTCCATCGAACGGTATCGTCAGTAGCAGTCAAGGGGTTAAGGCAACCAGAACTAAAGAAAACAACATGGGGATTCAATATTCGTTGCTTCTAGTCACTTAGTGCACCCCTCACTAGTTCCTATTTTTAAGTCTCTTCTATTTATAGCAGAGACTTTTTTTTTTAGGACGGGACCCGGTGGAGCGATTTCAAAAGAACACACACGACACCCTAGGCGGGCTAGACTAAAACTCTGACAGTGAAGTAACAAGATAAAAATTACGTTATGTCTAGTTACGCAAACATATGGATGTGGAACGTATTTTGGCGCGAAAGGCCGTATATGTGTGTGTGCGTGCGTGTGTGTGTGTGTGTGTGTGTGTGTGTGTGTGTGTGTGTGTGTGTGTGTGTGTGTGTGTGTGTGTGTGTGTGTGTGTGTGTGCGTGCGTGCGTATATGCGTCGCGTAAACAACACAATCTCCGAAGTTTCTGTACGTACAAGCTTGAAATTAAGGGAGATGCTTCATTCAGTGGGTACCTAAGAGCCCCACCGAGCATTTTGAAATTGGATGTCTCATTGAAGAGTTAAATGGCGTTTATAGGAAGTCGGTTGGCCCACATCAGAGTCCGCTATTTTCATTATATTCACTTGCGGATTTTGATACAGCCGGGTTGGAGAAAGACATTGGATGAGTTTGTTAGCCAGCTTTGTATCTTTTGAACTTTTTCAGTAAAAAAAAAATTCTATGCAGAAAAAAGAAGAAGTAAAAAACCTCGACTTCTGGAGAAAATCAGACACTGACGTGACGTAAAAGCAGAAATTTCGTCACGACGCAGACATCGACGCTCTCTCTCTCTCTCTCTCTCTCTCTCTCTCTCTCTCTCTCTCCAAATATTTCTGACGTCAGATCGACTTATTTTTCTGGGAAATACACAGGGGACGCGACTCTTTATGCATTGGCTACCATGCCCGGTCGCGTCAGTAAATGTGTTTGATTTTTGCCGCCGGAATTTCAAACGTTTACCAGCGCTGCTGCTTTTAAGCAGCCAGTGACAATTCCAGAATCTGTAGCAAGTAAGTGCGGACTTTTCTAACTGGATTCAAGAGATAGAACTTCTCATTCCCTCATTCAACAATTACTCGATCTTTAAAAAACACACAACTAAAATGTCATAAATCTGTCACATTTTCTTTATTTATTTCTCTTTTCTCTTACTGCACGAGGGGCAACAGACTTTTCTTTCTAAACAGCATACGTGTTGCCACGCACAATGGAAAGTTTCGAGCTCTCATTTCAGTTTGAATTGCAACACATTACATTTTGTTTAGCACTTGTGTAGTGTGCTTACCACTTGAGTCATTTCGAAATAAGGCACTTAAAAAATAATTCCCTGTCGTCTGCCACCATTTGATCTTTGCGTTTTCCGTTTATTTATGATGTAAGGTGTCGGACAGCTCTGATCTAAGCGCTCAGACGAAAAGACCTAGGACAGATTCGTGCGCAATACTAGAATTGCGAACTGGCCAGCTGATTAAAAATTACAGGTACGGTAATGGTTCTAGCAGGTAGGCAATAGGGCATTGAACCCCCTGCGATTGTTATCTGCTGACCAATGACAGTGTCGGAAAATGGAGTGACTGAATGCACGACAAAAGGAGAGATTTCAACATCAGAATCAGGTCAAAGACAACAGGTAGAGACCATTGGCAGCTAGGACAGCTCGCATATAAAAGGGACATTGTGGGTTATGGCTCTCATATAGAAGAGACTTTGTGGGTAATGGTTCATTCCATCTTGTTGTGTGCTTTGACTTACTAGATCAATGATCATTGGTCATTGTTACACAGTTCTCTCCCCTGACATTGCTTTTTAACTCACTGTGCCCGAGGTACGAAATACCCACATTTTGGAGTTATCCCCTGAGGACTGCATTACAATTCAGGAGACAGATCGACCATGATAGTTCAAGGGTGGTGGCAGAATAGCTTGGCGCCTATAGGCGACAAGCTATTCTGCCACCACCCGGCCTTGAACTATCATGGTCGAGCCATGTCTTGCTGTGATGTGTCGCGGGCAGAATGAGTTCACTACTTTACTTGGTAGCCTCCCTAATATAACATGTGAGTATTGGTGTGTGATTTAAAAAAAATAAAAATAGCTTCAACGTTAAACAGCTCTGGCGTTATTTGTTGTGTTGACCCTTTGCGTGTCGGTGGCGGTTCTTGTCGCGATGATCCCTGACTCCAACGGGTTAATAATATTGATGGAAGCACGCACATTGTTTCCTGATTCTGCCATTGGATGCAACAGCATCTGTTTTGAGCGACCGCCAGTATGAGAGATCACCTGCCGTTAAAGACCATCGTTTAGGCGGCTGTAGCTAGCTATGTAAATGATGGTCCTTAAATCTTTGCTGCTAAGTAACTTTTTCTGTATTATGTCCTATGCCACCAAGTAGTTCTGTTAAGAGTTCATTTCTGGATACGGTGTACATGCCAAGTGATGGCTTGTAACGACACATTTAATACTAAAAACAGCCAAGCAATCGCACTGCAAAAAAAAAAAAAAAAAAAAAAAAAAAAAAAAAAAAAAAAAAAAGAAAAGAAAGAAAAACCTTGGCTGGACGGATCTCGCCGTCGATAGTCTAACCCTTTAGACCCTAGGTCCCATTTCTCAAAATTTGGAGGTGTTGCCTAACGACTATGTACCAGTTGTAGGAGGTGGATTGATCATGATAATTCAAGGGTAGTGTCAGATGAGCTTGGTGCCTGATCATGATAATTCAAGGGCAGTGCAAGATGAGCTTGGCGCCTGAAGGCGCCAAGCTCATCTGGCACTACCCTTGAATTATCATGATCAATTCATTTCAGTCCTGCTGCAGGGTTCCGGGGCTAAAAGGGTTAAGGGAAGTGTTCTCTAAGCGGCTGAAGACGCTTGGTGTAGGTTCATTTTAAGATCAAAAGTCAAACAGTCCCCCCAAAAAAAAATGGATACAAATTAGTCTCAGCAAGAGACATGATCCTCATGAGCCCCCGCGAAAGCAGGGGCTCATGAGGATCTATGTCTCTTGCAGTTGGATCAAGTTCACTTTTTCTCGGCAGTCAACGGGTTAAAGAATATCTGCCAGCTATGAAACTTGGCACCGGAAAGCTGAAAGACTCTCTCTCTCTCTCTCTCTCTCTCTCTCTCTCTCTCGTTTCTCTAGCCGTTTCCTATAACGCGTTCAGCTACGTCTGTGTAGGAAAATATTCTGCTGTCAGAACTACATGTGTGCTGGTCTGTGATTTTGGCCCTTACGGCCTATGACCGTAAGCCCAAAATCTCAGACCACCACACATTGGCATATGTCTAGAACATGATGCTGAAAAAAAATCTGTACAAAAAGTCACGACTTTCATGTTTCAAAGTCGCTAAGTACAGAAAGGCAAAACTTGAAAAGCGCATGTGTTGTCTGCATTCTAATTTAGACCGGAAACGACTAAAGCAAGCTGTAACGGTGAAGATGATATCTGCGCTGAATAAGAATTATTACATTTCCAGGTATCCGGCCGCTTGGCTGTGTGCCTCGTCAAAAAAAAAAAAAAAAAAAAAAAAAAAAAAAAAAAAAAATCCGAGCTCAATGTGTCTTGTCTTGAAGGATTTTCTAAACGCCCACAAACAACTAAAACAGCTGTTGGCGAGCAGCTAGACAAAATATGTTTCAACTGAAAACAATGGCTTCCACTATGCCAAGTTTGAAGAAACAAACAGAAAGTGAAGATCTCTCCTTCCCTCTCTGTGTCTCTGAGTTTGAAACGCCGATGGTCTGCATGCCATAAATGTTAACGTTGTTAAATAAAGGATCGTGTTATTTCGTTATTTTTTTTGCATTTGCCCTCTCTCTCTCTCTCTCTCCCCCCTCTCTCTCTCTCTCACACACACGCACACACATGTGCTAATTACTTTATCTGTTGAGAAATAAAGTTTCATTTCATTTCATTTCATTTTCTCTCTCACACACAAATCTGCTTCTCTGTTTATGTGTTTCAGTGTCTGTCTCATTATCGTTCTCTCTGCTTTTTCTGTTTCTGCCTCTGTCTCTCTCTCACACACAGAAGCGGCTAGAATTTTGTTAAAACTACCTGCACTAATAGCCAAATTGGAGTTAGCCGGCATTCTCTTGTGGAGTGGGTCAGGAAATGGGGGTGGGGAAGGGAGTGGTGGAGGGAGGGGGGGGGGGGGACGGGGGAGGAAGGAGGAGGCTGAGGTGGGTTGGGGGGGGGGACGAGAAGACTGAGACAATAGTGTAGCAGTGTGTGTTCATTCACATCCGTCTTTCCCGTTTCTCGTGAATTCGTCATTGTCCTTAACCCCTTCACTGCCGAGAAAAAGAGAACGCGATCCAGCTGCAAGAGGTAGAGATCCTGATCTATGCCTCTTGCTGAGACCACTTTGTATCCATGGTCTTTGAACAGTTGTGGCTTTTGGTCGTACAGTGAACTCAGATATCAGGGGGTTCTTTCTCCGGGTACTCCGGTTCTTCCACCCCCCCCCCACCCCCCGCCCCCCACCCCCGACACTTTGGTCTCAGGCCACTTTACAAAATTTCAAATACAAGCGATCAAAAATCTCTGTAACTTCAGTATCTGACTGGCCCTTCGTTTGTCTTGTACTGTGTGTGTACTGTGTTTGTCTTAAATGGCGTAAATCCGTGCCTGTTTCGTGAGTGTGTGTGTTGGGTTTCAGGCGCGGCGCTTTGAGTCGATTTCCCCCAAAAATTGAGAAAAAACGCCTATAATAACGGTATTATTATTATTTTATTATTAAAATGTACGTTCTTTAAATTGGCAGCGAAGGGGTTAATTTCACCCCTTCCCTGAAAGCCAGTAGACATAATCTCTCTGGGACCATCGCAGATTCACTACCGCTTAACCCTCTCTGCCTGAGGCACACGGATCTTATATAGACTAGACCAGCAAGAGGCATAGATCCTCATTAGCCCCCGCAACTTATGTTTCTGTACTTGGATGTGGTGTGCTGTGGCAGTGTGTGCGTTCTGGCAGAGAAGGGGTCAATAGTAAAAAGGAGGGAAACATTTTTGTCAAAAGGCCCTTATCACTTGGCTGGTGTAAGCTCATGCGCCCTCTAAACTGCCGCTAATGTCCAATTTGCAGCTTACGGTCGGACAACGTATAGAACTACTGGTTTAGCATACACTGGCTTAGCATCAACTCATTCGAGACGTGCCGCCTCCGGATACGCGGCTTCTGCACGTCTCGAATGAGTTAATAAACAAACTCGATCTCTCTTAAGTATTCCCGTTATACAACCCAAAAAGCTTTCATTCTAAGAGCCCCACTCTAAAAGGATACCATCACGGATTTTCGACAGTATTTTTTTTTAAGGTTGCGATTAACGAATCACGAATGAAAAATAGCATGCACTTACGTGCTTTCGATGATTTCAATAACGTCGCATTTCTTTTGCTCTTCAGTATACATGTACGGATGCGGCAGACAAAAGCTTAACAGACCAAGACAACACAGAAATCAGACAATAAAAACAACATCGCCCCTCCCCCCAAAAAAAGAAGAAGAAGAAGAAAAAGTTGTGGTGTGTGTGTGATATCGCATTTCTTTTGCTCGTCAGTATACACGTACGGTTGCGGCAAACGACGGTTCAACAGACCAAAACGAAACAAAAGTCAGACTTCAATGAACAAATGATTAATAATTATTTGTTTCCAACAGATTATGTAAGATAGATGATTACTTATCGTCTTGGCGATCACTACAGAGCTATCACGGCCGATCAATATCTTGCATTTGACGATGTCAGTGAAAAAGACATCCCTAGAGCCAGAGTGATAGTGGTTCGATTCCAACCATCGCCCAAATTACGTTCTTTGTGAAACCTCTTCCGTGTGCAAGGGACACAAAGTTTTATGAGCCTGCCTTTGCAGGGACCCGCGACTGATGAGCGTGTGTGTTTCACGGGTACCTCAAACTGAGAATGATATGCAGAGTTAACGCCTTAACTGCCGGGGCAAGGCGAACACTACCCAGCTGCAAGAGACATAGTCCCTCATGTAGGACTAACAAGAGACATAGATCCTCATGAGCCCCCGCGACCGAGGCGGCTCATGAGGATTTATGTCTCTCGTTACTCCTACATTGTTCCTGTCCTTTTTTGGTCCCATTTCATTTTGGTTTTGGTGTCTGCGAGTGTCTGTCAGTGTGCAATAGTTTCAGACGCGAAATCCGTGATCTCTAACAGCGAAGGGCTGAAATACCACAAGATGCCTAGCGCCTTGCAAAGTTTCGCTATCACTTCTGACAGAACATAAGTCAGGTATAATGAACACTGAGAGGTGCGGCTCGTGACTGCAGTGGCTCATAAGAAACTGTGCCCTTTGACTGAACGATGATGATGATGATGAACTTGAACAGGGACAGGGACTTCCAACTTCCGTTGATTTCGTCCAGGGGAGTTGGGGGGGGGGGGGGAGGGCGGGCTGTCTCGCTGTCTGTCTGCCGCTCCGTCGCGCCGCCGGCTGGTGGTAGTGCCGGGGCCGGGTGGTTGGTGGTGGAGGAGGCGGGTGGTGTGGCCGGGGGTCCGTTGCTTAGTGCCAGGCTGGGGGGTGTTGGTACGCCAACCACTCTAGCAGTTGTTGAATGAGTGGTGGCGGGGGTGGTGGCGGCCGGAAGAATCGTTGCTGGCTGAGGGGTGGCCTGGGGAGTTGGGGTGGTAGTGGTGGTGGCCAGTGGAGCCTCGGCCTGGGGGTCGGGCGCTGGAACGGGCGTGGTGGGTGGCGGTGCTGAGGTGGCAGCCGGAGGTGAGGTGGCGGCGTGGGGAGTAGTGGCTGGCGTTTCGTGTCACGGAAGCGCTTGGGTGGTCTCTGGCGCTTCCGTGGGCCGGTGGTTGGCTTGTTGATTGGTGGTGGTTGTGCGGTGGTGTTGGCCTCTTGCTGTGTTGGGTCTGGTGCTGTTCCCTTGTTTTCGCAGGCTGGGGTCTGAGGTGGTGGAGCGTCCGTTCCGCAGCCTCTGTGTTCCGTGGTGACTGGGGCGGTACTTGTTTCTTTCGTGGCTGTGCTGGGGGCGGCAGTTGCCGTCTGGCTTTCCCCGTCGGTTGTTTGTCTTGTCGCTTGGGCGGCTGTGTCTTTAGTCGCGGGGGCTTGGAGGTCTCTAATCGCTCCAGAGTGGACTAGCCACCTGGCGGTGACTAGAGATCGTTGATAGCAGTCACCCTTGGTGGACAGTAGGGCTGGTGTGGCGTCTTGTAGCAGTAGAACTAGGTCGTCGAATGAAATTTCCCGGAGCCGGAAACCCTCCTCCTCAAGCGATGCCGGCCGGTCCCGAGTGAGTAATTCGGGAATGTCGACCGGCGGTGGGGAGGACGGGGCGTCCGGCTCCGAAGATCGCTCCGACTCGTCGTCCTGTTCTTCTTCTCCTTCGATGTCGATAATTTCTTCTTCTTCGTCCACCGGTGGCGGTGGAGGTTGCGCGGTGGTTGAATGGTTCGTTGATGGGCCGGTGTACCATCCGCTCTTTATTATGAATGCCTCCATCTCAGGGAACATCCCTGGTGGTGGCATTGGCGGTGGATTCCGTCGCATCGCTTCCTCTACGTAGTTTTTCGGTGGCGCCTGGGGAGTTTCAGGCTGTGTCGTTAGGTGGCGTATCGGTGGCGACATGGGTTGGTGTTGCCGTCTTGCTTGGTTTCTGGTGCGAGGCGTAGGCTGTTGTTGTAGTTCAGGGTGGAGGGCCAAATACTCTTCGGCCTGTTGCTGGTTGGTGCGTCGTCTGTTCGCCCTTAAAAGGGCGGCGTTCTGCTTGTTCGAAGGCATGGCGTGGTGCGCTGTGCGGTGAACCGTCCACGGCGCGCTGTGACTTGCAGCTTGGCTTGATTGTAGCGTGAGAGGCGCAGTGTCCTCTCTCTCCGGCTGCTGTGAGTCGAATGATGCCCGATGGATGCCTCACAATGAAGGTGTTATTTAGGGCTAATCCCAGGACCCTTACGAGGTTTCGGTGCTACCATTCTGACAGGTCATAACTCAAGAATAATGGACCGGACGGAAGGAATCCTTACTAGCACCGATCTTATCAGATTCGCGATCTGAGGCGAGCACAACGAATCTGCCTCAAGAGGCATAGATTCTCATGAGCCCCCGCAGGTGCGGGGGCTCATGAGAATCCACGCCTCTTGTCTTCATCCTTTCCCTGCACCATTTATAACATTTTCTCTTTATTTGAGGGAGGTCGAATGGAACTCAGAGATGCCGCCTGCGGTGTATCAGTACAAACGCACTCCGTGTCAGAAACTACAAACTGTGATTGCATGCTGGTCTGTGACTTTGGACCTTATGGCTTCCCGGCGTAAGGGCCAACATTACATATCTAGCCATGCAGTCATTATCAGAACTTTTTTTTCATAGAAATCTGGAGGATAATCTCATGCTGTGCCCTCAGGAAAAATGGAACAGATTCTAACCTTACCTGCTTGTAAGACCAGCAGACGACATAATTCGATGTAATGTTTTCAATTACCGATTTTCCCCCGCGATATGCAGCGTAGGTCTGCACGTCCTGAGTAAAACTACGTTTCCATAAGCTCGAATCCGATACGAATACGATCCGAATCCAAAGCGGGTCCGAGACAGAACAGCACGTGCAAATCATTTGTAAGTCCCCGTATATTTATAGAAGGGCCTTTTTAGGACGGGTCGCGGTGGGGCGAATTTAATAGCATGTCCATGATGTCAAAGGCGGGCAGACTAGACCTCTAACAATTGAAGTAACAAGATAAAAATTACGTCATGTCTAGTTACGCTAACCTCGATGCTGAACGTACATTTGGCGCGAACGCCGTATGTGCGTATGTATGTATGTATGTATGTATGTATGTATGTATGTATGTATGTATGTATGTATGTATGTATGTATGTATGTGTGTGCATATGTATCTAAACAAGAGAATATCCGATATTTCTGTAAACACAAACTTGAAACTTGGCGAAATACTTTCTTAAGTGGTTGGCTAAGAGAGCCTCCGAGCATATTGTAATTGAATGTCTCATTGAAGACATAAACAACCGTTTATAGGAAGTCGGTTGACCCAGATTAGAGTCCGTAATTTTTGTCATATTTACTTGAACTTTTGTATATAGCTAGTTTGGAGAAAAAACATTGGATGAGTTCGTTAGCCAGCTTTGTATCCTTTCAACTTCTTTAGAAAAAAATAATTTTATTCAGAAAAGAATTAAAACACTAAAAAAAAACCCTTTACTTCTAGAGAAAGTCAGACAGTGGCGGTGACGTATAAGAGGCAACTCCGTCAACACGCAGACACTGACATAATACTCTAAATATGACGTCATTCTCTCTCGCGCGCGCGGCTCTCTCTCTCTCTCTCTCTCTCTCTCTCTCTCTCTCTCTCTCTCTCTCTCTCTCACACACACACACACACACACAAACATGCGCGCATCTCCAGGAGAAATAGATCATCATGCCTTTTGGAGATCTATGCCTCTTGGAGATGTTTGGAGCGCGCGCGCATGCACGCACTAACACGCACACACACATCGACGTGCTTTCAGAAGTGCATGCAGGTGACCCGTGTACTTAGTATATCATATAGCTAGGTAAAGTCAACCTGCTTTCACACAAATAGCAAGACTGAAATCGTACCGTGACGTTTTAGTTTTGTCGCCATTTTCTCAAGCCAATGAAACTCATAATTATCACGTAAAATAGTAAAAACTAAAACTTACGTCATGACAAATGACGTTTGACAAATCAATGACGCATATGTTCTGCGCCCCTCATAGAACTTACTGACGCATTGGCAGATCTGCGAGACTTTTTCAATAGGAGATAATTCAACATCAGAATCAGGTCAAAGACAAAAGGTAGAGACCATTGACAGCGAGGACAACTCTCATATAGAAGGGACTTTGTGGGTTATGGTTCGTCCTATCTTGTTATGACTGTGATTCCATTTGTCGGATGTGGCATCGAATTTAGTATCCGACTGCGAAACGAAAGCGACACGAATTTGTATTCGCTCAGTGGCGGAGAGTTTTCGGATGTCGGATGTTTTCGGACCGAAAGTATGAGGTAAACTGTGTAATCAGTCTCAAGTTATTGCGCCATTCTCATCTATGCGTCATATCAGTGGTTCCTACAAAGGTGGAATTTGGATGCCGCACGTATAATGTGGAAACACGCGCTCCACGAACTGTGAACGAAACTGCATTCTGGATTCGGATCGAATTCGTCTCGGATTCGAGCTTATGGCAACGTAGCTTAAATCGTTGTTCCTGTCAGGATGTTACGCAGTGTACAAACTGATTCGAGCCTAGACACTGAAAAAGACATAGTTTCGACCTAATGGTGATCTTCAGTTGCAGATGCCTGGGACTGGACACATGGAGATCTATGCCATCACCAGATAGGAGGGTTTCGCTGGTGACTATAAACATGCCCGCATTATCGGGGAACTGATAGTTCCAGCATGATATACGGATAGGGTTGTCCTTTAAATAGAACACTTATCGTTGGTATTTTGCGGTGTTTTGCGGCAATTAGGACGCACTCACGCTTTTCTCATCTAGCGAGCGAGATGACATTTGCAGACTTCTGGGCTCTGATAGATCTGTTCGTGTGCTGGTCTGTGATGTTGAACCTTACAGCCTTCGGCCGTACGGTTCAACATTACAGGCCAACACACAATTACTTAAGGAAACAATTAGGAGTATCTAATTCTAGTCTCGCAAACGAAA
Organism: Semisulcospira habei; assembly: GCA_036245525.1. Taxonomy (NCBI): domain Eukaryota; kingdom Metazoa; phylum Mollusca; class Gastropoda; family Semisulcospiridae; genus Semisulcospira; species Semisulcospira habei. The sequence continues at coordinate 166,129,849 of BTPG01000001.1, read as the reverse complement.
TTGGCCTGCTTGGCGTTAGTATAATCAGTATCGAAATGGCCGTAAAATGTTTCAAAACCGGATGCTCGCCGTGAGATGGCCTTAGTCGCCTGCTCGGCGTTAAACCTTTATAGCCTGATACCCGTAGAATAGAAAATTTATTATGTAAGATTTAGATTACATTTATTATGCGGTATTAGACGAGCATTAAAATGCCCCAACAACAACAACCCTCATTCATTCATTCATTCATTCATTCATTCATTCATTCATTCATTCATTCATTCATTCATTCATTCATTCATTCATTCATTCACACTTTCATTCATTGATTCATTCCAATGATTCTGTACCATGTGGTAAAAGTGAAAGATACATTATTTAGCAACTTCAGTCTAGAAACACGACATATCGGGAGAAAGGAGACTGAATCATGACAGTTCAAGGGCGGTGCCAGATTGGCTTGGCCCCTCCAGGCGCCAGGCTAATCTGCACTAACCATGAACTATCATGGTTGATGCTCCAGGATCCAAGCTAATCTGACACTACTCATTGAACTCTCGTGCTGCACACTGCAGTCGTCAAGCTAATCTGGCACTGCCTTTAATCTATCGTGGTCAATCTATCTACTAAACTGTAATATAGTTCTCAGAATGCCGTGTCAGTGTGAAGTTTGAATCCTGTCCTGGGTGCGTTAAATCAGAAAACTGAGTGGATGGAGATTAGAAAGAGAGAGAGATGGAGCGGCGAACACACGTCGACGTTTATGACTAGATAATCAAAAGCAACCGAGCGTAAGGTCATGAGAGAGAGAGAGAGAGAGAGAGAGAGAGAGAGAGAGAGAGAGAGAGAGAGAGAGAGAGAGAGAGAGAGAGAGAGAGAGAGAGAGAGAGAGAGAGAGAGAGAGAAAGAGATGAAATGAAATGAAATAATTAGCACATGTGCCATTTTTCATACTTGCCGTCGCTACTTTAGGAAGAGAGAGAGAGAGAGAGAGAGAGAGAGAGAGAGAGAGAGAGAGAGAGAGAGAGAGAGAGAGAGAGAGAGAGAGAGAGAGAGAGAGAGAGAGAGAGAGAGATTGTACATTGCTTAACGTCCCGACAGCAACAAGGCTTTCTCAGGACGTGCCGGCACTGCTTGTGAAAAAAACAAAAACAACAAAATATTGAATCTATGTCGCTAGCCGGTCCAATACGTTAAATAAACCTACGACATGGGGCCTAAATAAAGCTAAGACCATTTAGCAACACACATCCTAAATCAAGAGCTACAGACAACGCAGACAGTAGGGAGAGTATAAAAAAGGAAAATACAGGTGAATGGACCAAGGGTAGACAGAAACAATGCCCCAGGATAGAGGGGAAAACCCACCCTGTGGGGCTGACCAGGGTGACCCTGGGAACTAAAAAGTAGTTAACCCCACGAGAGAGAGAGAGAGAGAGAGAGAGAGAGAGAGAGAGAGAGAGAGAGAGAGAGAGAGAGAGAGAGAGAGAGAGAGAGAGAGAGAGAGAGAGAGAGAGAGAGAGATGAAATGAAACTTTATTTTCCAAGGATAAAAGAATAGGTGCGCAGACCTTTTTTCGTTCTTGTCCTTGCTACAAACTACATGAAAACACACACGCACGCACACACACACACACACACACACACACACACACACACACACACACACACACACACACACACACACACACACACACACATACACGCACACACACACACACACACACGCACGCCGGCACGCACACGCGCTTGCACACACACTCACACACACACCCACACACACTCACGGAAGTACGTAAATCAGAGTTAGGTCAGACCCCGCTAGGCTCAAACATTGGATTAAAGGCCGGGACAAACGTGGTATCGTGATGTATGTCCGGGGCCTTCAACCAACGCCCGCGTCAGAACGGTACATGAAATACTACTACATAATAAACACATATATAGTATACATTGCACACTGATAAGACTACATTCGGTACATTGAACGCAAAAACTGTAAGCATAAACGTCAAGATTATCTAGACGTTTTACCTCCTCCTGACTAACCCAACACACACATACATGCACGCAAGATGCACGCACACACACACATACACACACACACACACACACACACGCGCGCGCGCGCGCGGGCGCACACACACACACACACACACACATGCACGCACACACCAGCATAAACAAATATGCACAAAACTACACACTGTACCTCACACATGCACGCACACATACACACACCCACACACTTCATGTTTAATAACAGGCATTATTCGGAACGCAGTAGTCGCGTGCGCTTTGTTCGGCGGCTCAATTAAGTGCCGGAATAGTCTTTCCTTGAAGGTGGACAATAAAGATGCCTCGGTAATATTGGCCGGAAACGAGTTCCACAGTTTGGCCCCTGAGTAAGACAGACTAGTTTTTAATATATCAAGTCGTGGCCTAGGTACTGACAGTTTGTTCCTTGATGTCTTGTATGGTGTGTTAGCATCCTTAAACAAATCCGAGACGTACCGCGGGGTTTTGGATTTTCGGACTTTAAACATTATCACGCCCTTATTGAACAGAAAGAGGTTACGTAACGGAAGCATGTCAAGGGCCCTAAGTCGCTCGTCAGTGCTGTCTCTGCTATTAGGAAGGATTAGCTTGGCTGCCCTCCGGTGGTGGGAATTAAGCCTCTTTAAGCACGCATCACTACACCCGTCCCAGACTGTAGATGCGTAGTCAATGTGGGACTGGATGTGAGCGCTGAAGAAGAGTTATCTAGTTGGTGAGTTCGTAAAGTAAATAAGTTTTGAAAGGAGAAATAGATTTCTGGACACAATCTTGCACACACTGTTTACATGCGCATGCCATGTCAATTGATCGTCTATAATGATGCCTAACAGCCGGCGCTCCTTAACTTGTTTAATCGGCTGACAGTTAAGGGAAAGGCTAAGTGGCGGTGGGTTTAGCTGGTGCTTTTGACGTGTAGTGATTAGCATGCACTCTGTTTTAGATGGGTTAAGTATCATGTAGTTGTCTCGGCACCAATTTGAGACGTCTAATAGACTATGTTGCAAAGAAGAATTAATTGTAGATATTTTTGCCGACGACACGTTGAGAGTAGCGTCATCAGCAAACAAATTGCATCGCACATTTGATTGTGAGATACACAAAGGCAAGTCATTAATAAAAATTAAAAACAAGAGAGTGACTAAAATAGACCCCTGGGGTACTCCATGCTTAATGACACCTTCTGAGGAACGCTTACCGTTGACAAAAACATACTGAGATCTATTGCTTAGATAAGATTTAAAGAAGGCAGCGGAATCTGTGTCTATGTGGTATGCCAACAGCTTCTGTAGCAACAGTTCATGGTTGACTAAGTCAAAAGCTTTAGAAAAATCTAAAAATACCGCACCGGTCATTTCAGCGTTGTTTATTGAAGTTAGCCAGGAATTGGTCAGATGAGACAGAGCCGTGTGACTAGAGTGGCGGGGTCTGAAGCCTGACTGCAACGGATAAATCAAGTTATGTGTCTCCAGGAAGTGACTCAGGTGCCTGTGGACATGTTTTTCTATAGGCTTTGACAAAGTTGATAAAAGTGAAATTGGCCTGTATTTGTTGGGGTCAGTGAGGTCTTTAGTTTTAGGCAGCGGAATGACTTTAGCTATTTTCCAGCTTCTTGGGAAAGTACCTTGCTGGATTATAAAATTGTAGATAAATGTTAAAGATTCGACCACATAGGGGACAGACAGTTTTAAAAAGAAACTATTAATGCCGTCATGACCAAGGGAGCGTTTATTTTTCAGCTGACTAATAGACTTGCCTACGTCGAAAACAGTTAAGTACGGAATACTAAAAAAAGTCGTTTGGCGTCAGTCTCTCGTCGCAAAAATGTTTTAGTTTTACACAAATAGTCGGCTGGTTTAGGTTATTAGTACTTTTATTCAAAAGTGAGTCGGCAGCAGACAGGAAATGTTGATTAAAAGTATCAGCAGGTATAGAGGTACATGGTGGTGTTTGACGTGATTTGGTAAAGGCATTGAGGGCTCGCCAGACAGATACGGTATCAGTTTTATTATCCATCAAGCGCTGCAAGTGTTTTTTCTGGGCCTCGAGCACCAGGTACTTTACGCGGTTACGCTGCTTGCGGAAGGCAGCATAATCTTTGTTCCGCTTCAGCTCATTTCGGAGGGCCATGGCGTCTTTAATGTCCTTACTTAACCACTGAGGTAACTGTGCGTGTTTGACTCTCTTCTCACGTAGTGGCGCATGCTTGTCAAGTACACCAAGGAACAATCTGTACCATTCGGCCAACGCTTCTTCAGGAATATCATAGTTAAAAACTGACTGAAAAGAGATTCCGCTCAGGTCTGCGAGAAACGCGTCCCGATTGAAGTGTTTAAACGACCTGTAATGAATAGTGGTATGCTGGTTTTTACGACATGGCTTGTCCACCTTCAGAGCCCAACTACAGCACACAGGATAGTGGTCGCTAATCGCCACTTGAAGAACACGAGAGCTAAGGACCCTTGACTTGTTGGAAGTGTAGACATGATCAATTAAAGTGGCAGACGACTGCCGACTCTAGTTGCGGGTGTGATAAGCTGCTTGAGGCCTACCATAGTAATAGTAGACTCCCAAACAGGGTGTGGGGAAAACATGTTAATATTAAAGTCTCCGAGCAGTAAAATATCAGAGCTGCTATTGTTAACGGTGTCCGCCATTTGCAAGAAATCGTCGTACCACTCAAATGATGCAGACGATTTCTGCAGACAAATCCAACAAGCAAAGGGGCCGATTTGTTTGTCTTCACCTCAACCCACACGCTTTCAACAATCTGATTCCAGGTCTGTTCTTCTGCGTGTAAAGTGCGCAATAGAATCATGAATATAGACAGCTAATCCTGTTTGTTGAGGACGTACAGGATCGCGCCGGATTACAGAAAACTCCGGTATCGAAATGGACAAATCACTTATGCCAGAATGTAATCGCGACTCCGTGATTCCAAAAATGTGAAAGGGGGTGGGTTGAGTCAGAAGGACGGTCAAATCGGGAATCTTATTCAGCAAATGATAGATATTTAGATGTCCCACGTGTAAACTGTGAAATTGTAATGAGCTACTCGACATCTTAAAAGACTGGAAATGTAAGTTAAAGAACTTGAAATGAAAAAAAAAAAAAAAAAAGAAAATAAGCATATGAAATAAAATGGTACAGAAACACACTTTTCAGAAGTAATGTCTGAACTTAACACAACAGTCAATAATGGCTTGCGCACGTCAGGCTTTATTAGACCTTCAGCGGAACGTTTTCCGTGAACTAACACATACTGACGCCTTCCGTCCAGGTAGGATTTGAAAAAAGTCCAAGGATGCTCTGTTTAAGTGGTACGCCGATAGCTTTAGTAGCAACAGTTCATGATTGACTAGATCAAAAGCTTTAGAGAAATCTAGAAATACAGCACCGATCATTTCAGCTTTGTTCATTGACGTGAGCCAAGTATTGGTCAGGTGAGCTAGAGCCGTGTGGCATGAGTGGCGAGGTCTAAAACCTGACTGTAAAGCAAGTTATGTTTTTCAAGAAAATTACTCAGATGCCTGTGTACATGTTTTTCTATTCGTTTTGACAGAGCTGACAAGAGCGAGATTGGTTTAAACTTATTAGGGTCTGATAGATCCTTACTTTTAGGCAGAGGAATAACTTTGGCTACTTTCCAGATGTTTGGAAATGTACCATGTTGTAAAACGAGATTATAAATAAATGTTAAAGACTCGACCACATACTGGGAAGCACGTTTTAATAAGTATGTATTCATCCCATCGTGACCAAGCGAGCGCTTATTTTCAGTTGACTAATAGATTTGCCAACGTCAAATACAGTAAGCGAAGGAATACTAAAGGATACGTTTGGCGCGAGTTTGTCCTCACAAAAATCTGTAAGCCTTTCGGATATAGATGGTGTGTCAACGAGAGTTGTCGTACTGCTTAACAACGAATCAGCAGCAGACAGGAAATGTTTGTTACATGTGTCTGCCAATATAAATGTACATGGTGCTGTTTGTCGCGATTTAGTGAACGCATTAAGGGCGCCCCAGACAGATACGGTGTCTGTTTTGTTGTCCATCAATCGTTAAAGTGGTTTTTTTCTGGGCTTCTATATGACCATACATTTAACACGATTTCGCTACTTGCGGAAAGCACCAAAATCTTTGTTGCGCTTTAGTTTATTTCTGACAGCCATGGCCTCTTTAATGTCATTGCTTAACCATTGGGGTAAATGAACATGTTTCACCCTCTTTTCGCGCAACGGCGCATGCTTGTCAAGAACCCGACGGAACAATCTATACCATTCGGCCAACGCATCTTCAGAATTAGTATGATTGTAAACCGGTTTCATTTAGCTCGGTTAGAAACATATCCCTATTAAACTGTTTTAACGATCTGTAATAGATCGTGGTATGCTGGTTTTTCCGACTTTGTTTGTCCACTCTCAAAACCCAGCTGCAGCACACAGGGCAGTGGTCACTGATCGCCACTTGAAGGGCACAAAAACTAAGAACCCTTGAATTGTTGGAAGTGTATACATGATCAATTAGAGTGGCAGACGACTCTGTAACTCTAGTTGCGGATGTGATAAGCTGCTTGAGACCTACCATACTAATTGTAGCTTCCCAAACAGGGTTCGAGACAAACAAATTAATGTTAAAATCGCCGAATAATGACACTTCGGTGCTGCTTTTGTTAACCTTATCCGCCATATTTAAAAAGTCAATATACCACTCAAATGACTCAGACGGGTTTCTGTAGACAAATTCAACAAACAAAGGGGCCGATTTGTCTGTCTTCACCTCAACCCACACACTTTCAACAGAGTCTAATTACAAGGTCTGTTCTTTTGCGTGTAAAGTGCGCAATAGAGTCATGTATATAAATACAGCTAATCCTGTATTAGGTGCGCAATAGAGTCATGTATATAAATACAGCTAATCCTGTATTAGGGTGTGGAGTGTTCATGGAGAAGTAGTACCTTTGACTTTTCAGCCAGCAGCGCCTCTTGGGGCAGGCGGGAGCACTGGTCTTCACATGGCACTCAACTCTCACAGCTGGCTCCAGGTCCTTTACCTAGCCACACCCCGGTAACCGCTTCTGCTGGCGGGCGAAACGTTGTGAGGGGCTGACGCGTCTCTCAGTCAGTTGAAATACTTGGAGAGGAGACGGGCGCCGCCAAGTTCGCCTAAGCCCATTGAAAGGACTGATGGACAAGCAACAGAATAAGAATAACATGCCGGATCGGTCGGGGCCCGGATCACCAACGACCGCGCACCCCATTGGAGGTCTCCAGGGTGGGGGCGACAAGTGTGTTACTGGAACCAAACCCACCATCAAGCTGCCCACGCAAGGAATAACTATCGGAACTTGGAACGTTCGCACACTCTACCAGTGCGGCAAAGTGAAGGAACTCACCCACGAGTTGAAGCGCTATCGCTGGGACATTGTAGGACTTGCAGAAGTTCGATGGACAGGCTTCGGAGAAACAACAACAGATGAAGGCCATAAAATCTGGTTCAGCGGAAAAGAAACCAAGCACGAACATGGCGTAGCTTTTATCGTAAGGAAAGAGGTGGCTGGAACTGTCATCAGCTGCACCCCCGTGTCAAGCAGACTAATCTCCATCCGCATCTCCGCCCGACCGCACAACATCACTATCATTCAAGTATACGCTCCAACAGCAGATCATGATGATGAAGAATTAGAAGAATTTTACGAACAACTGGACAACATCATCAAGAAAACACCTAAGAAAGACATTCTGACTGTCCTCGGTGACTGGAATGCAAAGATCGGCCCTGACGCCTACCAACAATGGGCAGGAACAGCTGGCAAGTTTGGCCTTGGAGAAACAAACGACAGAGGCCTGCGACTTTTAGAGTTCGCACAGAATCACCGTCTCACCGTTGCTAATACCCTCCATCCACACAAGAAGTCAAGAACAGTGACATGGCAATCGCCAGGAGGCCTGGTCCATAACCAGATTGACTTCATCTTGCTGCCTCGACGATTCAAATCCAGCATTAACAAAGCACAAACGAGGTCCTTTCCTGGCGCTGATATTGGCAGCGACCACAACCTCGTCCTTACTAGCCTCAAGTTGAAGCTGGCATTGAAACGAGATAGCAAGAGCCCTCGCATCAGATTCGACCTCCAGAAGCTAAAAGACCCGGAAGTAGAAGAGCTCTTCCAAGCCCAGGTGGGAGGCAGATTTGCAGCCTTGGCTACTTTGGACTGTGACGTAGACACCCTTGCTGGAAATATAAAAGAGGTGTTACTTTCTACAGCAGAAGAAGTGCTGGGGAAGCAGAGGAAGCGCAAACAGCCCTGGGTCACCGATGACATCCTCGATCTCTGTGATGAGAGGAGAGCCTGGAAGAAAAAGAGAGGCCAAGACCTCACATCAGCAAACAAGTACAGACTTGTCAACAAGAAGATCAGGAAGAGGATGAAAGAAGCCAAAGAAGATTGGATTGAAGACCAGTGTTGTAGCGTGGAAGAGGGCATGGCAAACGGCAACAGCAAGAAGGCTTATGAAACGCTAAGGACCCTCACCAAGACTCAACAGCGAACAGCCACAGTCATCGAAGACAGCAGCGGCCAACTGCTTACGGAAAACACTGCTGTACTAAACAGATGGACTGAGTACTGCCGAGACTTGTATAACTACAAGGCTGAGCCAGACACCAGCATCCTCCAAAACAACCAGGCTGGGGCCAGGAAGGCTGAAGACCTGCCAGTGTTAGCTGAAGAGGTGGAAGCAGCCGTACGCGGCCTGAAGGGAGGAAAGTCTCCAGGTGTAGACAACGTACCTGCTGAACTGTTGAAACATGGAGGAGAAGTAACAACGAAGGTCCTCACTACACTCTGTCAAAAGATCTGGGAGCAAAAGAAATGGCCAGTAGAATGGACACAGTCTCTAGTGATCCCGCTCCCCAAGAAAGGAAACCTGAAACAGTGCCAGAACTACAGAACTATCAGTCTGATAAGTCACCCTCGCAAAGTAATGCTTAGAATCATTCTCAACCGCCTCAAAACTTTCGCCGAGGAACTGCTGGCAGAAGAACAGGCTGGCTTCAGAGTTGGAAGAAGCACTGTAGAGCAGATTTTCAACTGCCGCGTCCTGATCGAGAAACATCTGCAGCATCAGCGCGAACTCTACCACAACTTCATTGATTTCAGGAAAGCATTTGATCGCGTCTGGCACGACGGACTCTGGCAAGTCATGAGATCGTTCAACATAGAGGAGGGACTGATCCAAATGATAGAAGCGCTTTACAAGAACGCCTGCAGCGCGGTTCTACTTAACAATCAGTCAGGCGAGTTCTTCAGGACGACGATCGGTGTCCGTCAAGGATGCCTGCTCTCTCCTGTCCTTTTCAACATATTCCTGGAGAAGATCATGCAGGAAACCCTCCACGACCACCATACTTCAATCTCTATTGGTGGCAGATCCCTGTGCAATCTTCGATTCGCAGACGACATTGACCTCATGGCAGGCAGCAATAGTGAGCTCCAAAACCTGACAGACAAACTTTCAAGTAGCGCAGGGTCTTATGGCATGGAGATCAGTACGGATAAAAGCAAAGTGATGATCAACACCACAAGCGACAGCAGCAGCAACATTCACATGAACGGCCAGAAGCTAGAAGAGGTCAATAGCTTCAAGTACTTGGGAGCCACCCTGTCCAAAGACGGTAGTTGCATAGCAGAGATCCGTATCAGGATAGGTACAGCAACATCCGCAATGGCCAGGCTGGACAGGATATGGCGAAGTAACTCCATCAGCTTCACCATCAAGTACAGGCTTTACAAGTCCCTCGTAGTGTCTATTCTACTCTACGGCTGTGAGACTTGGACACTGCTTGCAGACTCAGAAAAGAAAATCCAGGCCTTTGAGAACAAGTGCCTGAGGAAGTTGCTCCGCATCTCGTACCGCGAGCACAAGACCAACGAATATGTACGGAGCATCGTCACTTCCCTGGTGGGCCCACATGAACCCCTTCTGGCAACCGTGAAACGGCGCAAGCTTGCTTGGTTTGGCCACGTGACCCGACACAACACCTTGTCCAAGACTATCCTCCAAGGCACTCTCGAAGGAAGTCGTCGGCGAGGTCGTCAGAGAAAGAGTTGGGTCGCAAACATAAAAGAATGGACCGAACTCGAGATGCCAGACTTGCTTGCCACCGCCCAAAATAGAACTCAGTGGAGAGCACTGTCTGTTGCTGCTGCCTTTCAGTCCCCCCAACGCCCAGTTCGGGCAAGGGACTGATGATGATGATGAATCCTGTTTATTGAGGACATACAGGATCGCGCCGGATTACTGAAAACCCGGGCCGGTATCGAAATAGATGCGTCACTTATGTCGGAACGTAAACGTGACTCTGCAATTCCGAAAATATGAAATGGGGTGGGCTGAGAGAGGAGAACGCACAAATCGGGATTCTTGTTCAACAAGTGTTAAATATTTAAATGACCCAAATGTAAATTGTGAAATTTTGTACTAATCGACATGTTTAAAGAAAAAAATAAATAAATGCAAATAGAATACGATTGAAACTATATTGAGCACAATCATCATGTCGTCAGGACTTCCAGTACTATCGTGCCTCAAATTAATGTGTCCTTGTCCTGAGAGAGAGAGAGAGAGAGAGAGAGAGAGAGAGAGAGAGAGAGAGAGAGAGAGAGAGAGAGAGAGAGAGAGAGAGAGAGAGAGAGAGAGAGAGAGAGAGAGAGAGAGAGAGAGAGAGAGAGAGAGAGAGAGAGAGAGAGAGAGAGAGAGAGAGAGAGCAATATGTGTATGTGTAAGCTTGCATTTTCGCACATGTTGTGTTAAATCATTGTTGCTGTTTGTAGTGTTTTTGTTATTCACATTACTTGTAAAGCTGTATGTGAGTGTAATGTTACTCTGATTGTTATTGTATGTCAGTAGATGTAGCAAGGGCAGGGAAGGGATTACACATCGCTTTACAAACAATGGACAATGCTTGTAAACATAATTTCCAAACATGGTACTCCAGCTCCACGTTTAGTTTAACCTTGAAAAACACAAATTGTTTACCTTGAAATGTCAGTGCCAATGAAACAAATAATTCATAAACAGTTTTGGTGATGGCTACAGTCTCTGAAAACTTCAGCACAACCGGCGTCCACCTAATCCGTGTAATGTCGAAGAAAGGCGCGAATGATTTTCAATTCCATTTCAGCACGCTCACACACCTCCTTATAGGGGACACGGTTGATTGGCGCCCAGCGTCGGAGATCGATGATGGCGTGATTCTCTTCTTCATTCAATTCACCCGATAGACGTTTTAAATACCAGTGATCAACATGATCTTTTTTGTTGTCAAACAACGAAACCACATCGTCACTCTCACACACGAACATTTCTTTCTCGAACGAGTGTCAAGCACAATTTTTTTAAATTCCACATTTCTCTGTCTGTCCCTCAAACGCCTCTGCAGTCTTCTGTCCACTGCCCCGATGTATTCCTTTATTTGTTTCAAGACGTAACCTGTCTTATCCAAGTCTATTTATGTCGATCCAGCGTTCAGCTCTTCCGTTTCAATAGCATGTAGGTCATCTGTCAGCTTTCTGTGTTGTTCTGTCTGTTCGCCCTTGTGATGCAAGGATCGTTGTTTTCCATCCGAGGCGCCCAATCAGTACCACACGGTGTGTTGTCGGTTTGTAGGTCAACGCGTGTAGTAATTGTGTGACTGTTTATTTGCTTCTCTGGTGGTGTTGGAATAAAGAACGGGTTGTATGACTGGAAATGTTCATTTTCCTTACTGTCTTTCTCTTGCTTCCTTGTCTCTGCTCTTCTCTGGTCACGCTGTATCTGGGAGAACGGTTTTCTCTGGTATTTTGACATCTTCTCGGGTGGAGGGCCGCCGCCGGGTCAGCCGAAGCCCAACTATGGTTGTATCGCCCTTACCGTCGATTTTGTAGGATGAAAGGGTCTTTTCTTTGAGCAGGGCATTCATGATGGCATGAAATGCTGATGGTAGTTCTTCAACAGGCATTGTCGCTTTGTCTGGAGCCCCCAAATCAAAACTGAATTGAGAGAGCTCGATAAGGCTGCCCTGTTTACTCAAGGGGGATCACCCCAACCGAGAGAGAGAGAGAGAGAGAGAGAGAGAGAGAGAGAGAGAGAGAGAGAGAGAGAGAGAGAGAGATGAGAGTGAGAGAGAGAGAGAGAGGAGAGTACGAGAGAGATCGAGAGAGAGAGAGAGAGAGAGAGAGAGAGAGAGAGAGAGCCTGAGAGAGATTCATTGTCCCAAAAGGGATATCACGTTGTAAGCATTTTATTAGAAAATAAATTAAACAAAGTTTTGACAGAAAAAAATCGTTATTTCACAAACTTGCCAGAGAGAGAGAGAGAGAGAGAGAGAGAGAGAGAGAGAGAGAGAGAGAGAGAGAGAGAGAGAGAGAGAGAGAGAGAGAGAGAGAGAGAGAGAGAGAGAGAGATGTCAAATCCAACACAACAAAGGAATCAACCATATCATTATCAGCCGGCACTCCATCAATATTGTGACCTTATCTTCAATATTAACGTCCAGACAAAATAACCTCCGCCCGCCTTGTTTCACGTTGCATTGCTATGTCTTATTGCCGTCTCCGCTGGACTAGAATGACCATTGGTTGTCAAGGCAACGCGGGGTCTTGTCATCTGAATAATAAAGCGTCTCCAACAAAAACGTCCTCAGAGGACCACTCCACCCAATATCATACATATTTGATTCAACGACAGAAAGAACAACGCCAAACTTCGTACTAGACAAAATGTGTGCCTTTTGACACTGGCGCTTTCGAGACGTGTCGCACTCGGATACGCGGCTTATGCCGCGTATCCGAAAGCAACACGTATCGAATGTGTTAAGCGATGATAAATTCAAAGACTACTAACTCAGAATGGCGCCAGCATGAGGCAAAAAACATTACGAGCCCCGCAGTGCGTGGGATAATGAGTTAATGTTTGCATTTTGCATTTGGGTGGCTTTCGCGTATTTGCAATGTGCATGATGCAAAAATGAAGTGTTTCTGCAAAGAGGATTTTGCCCCCATGAATATGATATGAAGAAAGGGGCAAAGACGAAAAAGATGAACACATACTGGATTGTGATCGATAATTTTCTTTAAAGAAAAACAACCCAATTGACGATTTCAGTTTCTCTACATTTTCACGGGTGAGACACACACACACACACACACACACACACACACACACACACACACACACACACACACACACACACACACACACACACACACACACTCACACACACACACACACACACACACACACACACACACACACACACACGCGCGCGCGCGCGCACACACAAACACAGACACAGAAAATCAAAAACAAAAAAGGCCTCCCTCCCTCTAAAAACAGCAAAACAAACAACAAGATGGGATGAATCAAAAACCACAAAGTCCCTTCTATATGAGAGCTGTCCTCGCTGTCAATGGTCTCTACCTTTTGTCTTTGGCCTGAATCTGATGTTGAATTATCTCCTACTGAAAAAAGCCTCGCAGATCTGCCAATGGGTCAGTGAGTTCTATAAGGGGCGCAGGACATACGCGTCATTGATTTGTCAAACGTCATTTATCATGACGTAAGTCTTAGGTTTTACGTAATTTTATATTTTACCTGATATAAGTTTCACTTTGATAGGCTTGAGAAAATGGTGACAACACTAGAACATCACGGTACAATTTCAGTCTTGCTATAATTTGTGTGAAAGCAGGTTGTCTTTACCTAGCTACATGATATACCAAGTACGCGGGTCACCTGCATGCTCTTCTGATAGCGCGTCGATGTGTCTCTGCGTATTAGTACGTGCGTGTGCGCGCTCCAAACATCTTCAAGAGGCATATATCCTCATGCATTTGGAGGGCGCATGAGGATCTATTCCTCCTGGAGATGCGTGCATGTTTGTGTGTGTGTGTGTGTGTGTGTGTGTGTGTGTGTGTGTGTGTGTGTGTGTGTGTGTGTGTGAGAGAGAGACAGAGAGAGAGAGAGAGAGAGAGAGAGAGAGAGAGAGAGAGAGAGAGAGAGAGAGAGAGAGAGAGAGAGAGAGAGAGAGAGAGAGGGAGAGAGAGAGAGACGCGCGCGCGAGAGAGAATGACGTCATATTTAGAGTATTATGTCAGTGTCTGCATGGTGACGGAGTTGCCTCTTTTACGTCACCGCCACTGTTTGACTTTCTCTAGAAGTAATGTTGTTTTTAGTGTTTTAATTCTTTTATGAAAAGAATTAATTTTTACTAAAGAAGTTGAAAAGATACAAAGCTGGCTAACGAACTCCTCCAAAGTCTTTCTCCAAACTAGCTATATGCAAAAGTTCAAGTAAATAATAATGACAAAAGTTACGGAATCTGGGTCAACCAACTTCGTATAAACGGTTGTTTATGTCTTAATGAGACATTCAATTACAATATGCTCGGAGGCCCTCTAAGCCACACATTTAAGAAAGTATTTCGCCACGTTTCAAGCTTGTGTTTGTTCTAAAATATCGGAGATTCTCTTGTTTACATATGCACATACATACATACATACGTACATACATACATATGCTCATGCGGCGCTTTGCGCCAAATGTACGTTCAGCAGCGAGGTTAGCGTAACTATACATGACGTAATTTTTATCTCGTTACTTTAATTGTTAGAGGTTTAGCCTGCCCGCCTATGAAATAATGGACATGCTATAAAATTCGACCCAGTGCGACCCGTCCTAACAAGTCCCTTCTATAAATAGAAGGGACTTAAAAACAAAACAAAAATAAAACAAACAACAAGAACAAGCAAACAAAAACACACACAAAACACACAATAAAGCAACAAGCAAAAACAGCAACAGAAAAAACAAGCATACAAAACAACAACAACAACAACAACAACAAACAAAACCCCACAACAATGAAAAAAGAGAAAAAAACTCTGCGAGTAACCTCGTTCAGCAAGAGGCACTCGGCATCTGCGCCGTTTGAAGCTGTAGACGAGAGCGTCTGGATCAGGGACTGCACTGCAGACGGCAGAACAGCAAGTCTAAGGAGAGACAGAGAGAAAAATAAATTGTCCAACGCAAACAATGCAGAATAATTTTTGACATGCTTGCCGGCCTGTGATTTTGGTTCTTTCGGCTCTAGAGCCGGAAGGACCAAAATTACAGGCCAGCACAAACCATGATTATGATGCTACGCAGAGGACACATAACACATGCGTTTTTCCGTTGTCGTTACCATAGCAACGTCAGAATAATTTTGGTCCAATCACTGAACTGAAAAAAATCGCGCGTACCAAAAATCTGTTGTTGCCATACCGACGGGCAGATCTGGTTTGGTAATGGTGAAAACCGGATTTCGAACCCAGTACTTACTGATGCGCTGTCAGTCAACCCTCCCCATGCGACCAGCTGTCTAGAACAGCCGCACGGGAGTCTGGGGCATGGTTATGCTGTTCTCAGAACGCAAAAAGACGGTAAGTCAATTTTTGTGAAAAGCGAGATTTTCATAGTACTAAAATGAAAATCGCACTTTTTACAAAATCTGACTTACCAGCTTCAACTACTTTCTGACAGCTTCCCGATCTATCTTTTTACATAGAGCTTGCGCCGCACGGCGCGAGGGTTCACGAAAAAAAAAAAAAAAATTCGTAGTAATGAATTATTCAACGATTGCCGTTGTGTCACTAAGGTGTCCATCTATATCTGGTTTCTGTGCTTTCTCTATTTAGTCTTGGCACCCTACTGTTTTTGTAAACTTTGGTATGCAGCGTTTGGGAAGTTTGATTGCACAGGGATCAATGAATATTAGTGAGGTTTCGTTTGACACGAACGAGAGCGAATCAAGGCGGAGAGACAACACTTATGGAATAATCTGGTTATTGGCCGTGGTTTTGATCTCGTTCGTTGTTGGTAGTCGTTCGTCGCAAACGAAACCTCACTATATTAGTTATATCCTTTGCTTTGTTTTCTAACACAACCCTTCTTATCTCAATGTCACTGTATTTTTATCTCCTAGGGAGGCACTTCGGGACACCTCAGTAGTCAACTGAAGAAGGAGACGAACGTGATTGGTCACGTTACGTAAGAATGAAACAGAACATTTTGATTGGTCATGTGACGTAACAATGAAACAACAGATTTTAACCCCCTGTGGACTTATGCGTCCCAAAATATGTTTACAACAGATGATTGTGAAGCTTTCGCATGCCATCTTAGATCTGTGTAAGTAAGAAACACCTTATGAGAACCGGCCTCCGTAGCGCAGTGTTTAGCGTGTCGGACTGGCGGCTGAGAGATCAGAGTTCGAATCCCAGCCGAATCAAGCGGGATTTTTCCTGCCTGGGTCGGCTCCTACCCAGAGCGGGTGTGCTATGGACCCAATGGGAAGGCTGATGCCACGCAGCTGAGACTCACCCACTTCACGCCATAACTGAGGCCAAGCGCGAGCGCCGACAAGCGGAATGCCGCTGGCGCTCATCTGACCTCACCGTTTACAGACATATCTTCCAAACAACTAGATCCAAAGTCTGCAGAATGATCTCCGACTCCAAACGTAACCACCTTCAAAACAAAATCCTGGAATTCACTTCTTCCAAAACCCTCTACGCTACCATGAACACACTCCTAGGCATTTCTAAAGACTCTCCTCTCCCCAACACACACAGCAAAGAAGAACTCCCGTCCGCTTTTTCCACCTATTTTCCCGACAACATTCAAACTCTGCGCAACACACTCGACACACTGCCTTCTCCGCCTTGCCCTCCCGACACCCCCTTTTTCGGCAGCCCCCTCTCGTCCTTCCGGCCCGTGCACTGAAACAGCCCTTCTACATATCTTAAACGACCTGCTTCTCTCCACCGACTCGGGCAACATCTCCCTTCTTACGCTACTCGACCTCTCTGCCGCCTTCGACACTATAGACCACTCTATCCTCCTCCACCGCCTTCACCACTCCTTTGGCATCACTGACTCTGCTCACTCCTGGTTTCTCTCCTACCTCTCCGACAGACAGCAGTCCGTCACCATCCACGGCGTCTCCTCCAACCCAGTCACGCTCTCCTGCGGAGTTCCACAGGGGTCCGTCCTGGGATCGGTCCTTTTCACACTCTACACCTCTCCCCTGTCCAACATCATCCAGTCTCACCACATACACCACCACCTCTACGCTGACGACTCACAACTACTAGACAAAGACAAACTCGACAACACTCAGTCACTACTGACTCGCACGGCTGACTGCTACGAAGACGTGAAAAACTGGATGACAGCAAACAAGCTTAAACTGAATGACGACAAAACTGAAGCCATGCTGGTAGGCACTCGCCAGAAACTTTCCCAGCTCCCTCCCTCCCTCCACCTTCAACTCGACAGCACCCCCATCTCCCTCTCTGACTCGGCCATAAACCTCGGCGTTATCCTCGATTCCTCTCTTTCCATGACCAGCTTCGTCTCCGCCACGGCCCAGGCATGCTACTTCCACCTCCGCCGCATCAGTCAGATCAGAAAATACCTCACTACCGGGGCTGCCACCAAACTTGCTGTCTTTCTCATCCTATCTCGCATCGACTACTGCAACTCTCTCCTTTCCGGCCTCCCTCACTCCACCACTTTCACTCTCCAGCGCGTCCAAAACAATGCTGCCCGCCTAGTCCTCAGAAAGAAAAAATCCGACCACATCACTCCCCTGCTTAAACTCCTTCACTGGCTTCCCATCCCCCAACGCATCCAATACAAGATTCTGTTTCTCTGCTACAAATCCCTGAATAACTGCGCTCCCGCCTATCTCTCAAACTTACTTCACCCCTACACTCCTCCCCGCTCCCTCCGCTCCGCCTCCACATCCCCCGCACCAGCACTTTCGGCCCTCGCTCCTTCTCAGTATACGGTCCATCCACCTGGAACACTCTCCCACTCTCTCTCCGTCAGAAACACTCTCTCTCCTCCTTCCAGTCCGCCCTCAAAACTCACCTCTTTCAACAGTTCTAGCACTATACCACCACACTCCCCACCCTAAGCAGACTGTCGTAATGTATTTCACTATTTGTGGTACGTGAGTTGTCTAAAGCGTGCGCATGCGTGCGCGTGTTGTGAGTGCGCGCTTAGAGTTATAATTATTATAAGATAAGCGCATTATAAATACCGTAATTATTAATTTTTTTATTATTATTCACGGGTGCGACTTTGGGGATGCTACCCGGGTTATGACACATCGCAAGGTGTGAATGATTACACGGCTGGCACCGCAGGTGTCCACAGTTCCCGGGCCTGGTTAACACCAGGATATTTATGACAGGAAGCGTGGAATGCGGCCCTGTCACGCAGTCCCCAACCACATGGACCACCATGGCATCATCATATCATCATCCTCATCCTCATGCAAAATGAAAAACGTTGTTCCAGGTTTCTGGTCCCTCAAGACTCCGTCTCATGGTGACCTCAGCCCAGTCGTCCAGGAGCCCTAGGTGCGCGGTTGTCTTCGGCCAGACCCTGCTGCTGTGCGCGAAAGGACGTAGTGATTGACTCGCCACCTCGGGGGGAGGGGGGGGGGCAGGGGGAGGGGGCGGGGAGGGGGGGGGAGTTCCCACTCGTCGACTCCGCGACCAGCAAACAATGTCGTAAGTAGGTGTGGCCACACTGAACACCACTGAAGTGACTCGGCAGCTGTGCGGAGTTTCCTCCGGAGGGAGTCCCCTACTACCTGACATATATAGCAGCAGGGCCGGGAGTCTGGCTGGAACAACTAGCTGGCTTGGGTGAGCACACTGGGGTTGATGAGGATGAGCGGCGTGAGAGGAAACGGAAAAGGAAACTTTGGAGCAGCAGCAAAAAAACAAACAAACAACAAAAAACAAAACAAAACAAAAAAAAAAAAAAACCCCTTATGATTGTTTTGTTAGGAAGAATGGGCTACATGCAAGCGCACTGAATGAAAAAACAAAACAAACATACACCATACACTTGTTGGTTGTGTACCGCGCGAACGTCCGCATAAAAAATAGTAGCAATTCTTCTTAAGGCAAATTGTAGTCAACAGACAGCAACAGAACCTGACAAATATACCACACAGCAAGCGGCGCTCAAGTTATAAACCTGTCACCGAAACACACTTGTGTACATAGACCGCATACCTGGCTAAATATTGTCTTAAAGTCGGCAAACTTTCCATTTGCAACAGGCGTGGAGCCACAAGCTCTCATGCAGAACCGCTGACGCCGAACTCGCTCAGCAAAGAGGCATAGATCCTCAGGAACCCCTGCGGTCGCCGGGGCTCCTGAGGATCTATTCCTCTTTCTGATTGAGTTCGGCGTCAGCTGTTTCTCAAGATTTGGAGGCAGTCACAGTATGAATGTAAGCGTACGTAGGTATATTTTTAGGGGGAAAGCGAGTGTAAGAATTCTCCATGTAGTGTTTTTGTTATTTACAATAACAAAGAAGTTTTTTTTTTTTTTTTTTTTTTTTTTTTTTTTTTTTTTTCAAGATTCAAGATGACTCTATTGTTGCTGTGATAGAAAATAATCATACACAGCAAAAATTGTCTTACCACCGCAGGTGCTGCTCACATTCACTCACTCGCTCATTCCACAAATTACTATAACAGAGTTACAAAATGGACAATGACTCGGGAGGGGTGAAGCTCGTCGCCAAGGCATCTAATGGTCAGCGCCAGTGGCCTCATCCCGACCCAAACCTCCCTGACAAAAACAGAATGCTAAGACAGCCCTATGTCTCCTGAACACACTAGTATATGCTCTTTTGTTAAATTCCTACTTGACTAAAGCTAGTACATAAAGATACAAGTTAACAACAGAAACAAATTACCGTCGAAAGGAAAATAATCTCCGATCTAGGCAACATAAAACAACGGTTAAAGCTGCACCTGGAGGCCCGTCGCTATAGTACAGCGCCGGTGTTTTTTGTTTGTTCCCCCCACCCCTCCCCCCGTGGGTTTTAGTGGATTTATCAGTGCTTTTTTGGAAGGGGTGGGGGGTGGGGGGGTGGGTGGGGAGGGGTGAACGGGGGAAAGAGGGTGAGGGAGCCTAGTCCTATAGGAAATAGGAAGGCTTAGCTCCACCTGATTTTGTGTGTACACAGTGTATCGGCAGTTTAAGGCTACTTTTAAAAAAAATCCAAAAGTCTCTCAATTTTTTTTAACAGTCTGCAGGCGAACACCTCTCACGTGCAAGAGGCACATAGGTATTGTTCGAAAGAGCAGAAGATCATTAGAGGAGGGGGGGGGGGTATATTTGAAGGACGCTACTACATTAGTAGTGTTGGAGGGGCGGATCTGGGGGCAAAAAGGGGTTCAGTACAGGAACCCACCTCCTCTGGCGAAACAAACGAAGACGTTTAAGTTTAATAATTATACTGGCGAGCAAAAGAAATACGACATTTATGGAATCATCGGAAACACTAATGTGTTTCCGATGATTTAAAAGTATCGCATTTCTTTTGTTCGTCAGTATCATATACACTTTAGACGCTTTGGGAATAGTATGAGTTTTTCGCCTCGCAGAACTCCGGTCGTTTAATTTTTCTGTCAATGGACAAGAGCGAGAGAAGAGACTTTAAGAACTACAGAGGCATCTCCCTTCTCAGCATTGTCGGCAAAGTCTTTGCCCGGGTCATCTGGATCCGTTTGCAGAAGCTGGCAGAACGTGTCTATCCCGAGTCACAGTGTGGCTTCCAAGCTGAGCGGTCAACTCCAGAAGAAGTGCAGGGAACAACACATGCCTCTGTTTATCGCTTTTATTGACCTCACCAAAGCCTTCGACCTTGTCAGTAGAGACGATCTGAACAAGATCCTCTCAAAGATTGGATGCCCACCCAAACTGCAGAGTATGATAGAATCCTTCCACACCAACATGAAAGGGACAGTGCAGTTCAACGGCAGCACATCCGAACCCTTTGAGTATGCAGCGAAGTTAAACAAGGCTGCGTCCTGGCCCCTACTCTCTTTGCTGTCCTGCTCAAGCATGCCTTTGGTAATGCAACAGAAGGAGTCTATCTGTGAACCAGAACAGATGGCAGGCTTTTCAACCTTGCCCGCGGCCTAAAAGCCAAGACAAGGATACGCGAAGCCCTCATCAGGGACATGCTGTCGATGCGGCAGTTTCGACCCATGCCGAGCAGGAACTGCAGTCACTGATGGACCGATTCTCCCAGGCTTGAAAGGACTTCGGACTGACTATCAGTCTAAAGAAGACGAGCGTCCTGGGACAGGACACAGAGACACCGCCATTTGTCACCATTGACAACTACGAGCTCGGCGTCGTCCGCCAGTTCAAGTACCTTGGGTCCACCCTCACCGATAACCTCTCTCTTGACATCGAGATCGACAAGAGGATCGGGAAGACTGCTGCAACTCTTGCACGCCTCACAACTCGAGTGTGGACAAATCCCAAGCTGACTGTAAAAACAAAGATGGCTGCGTCATCAGCACACTGCTGTACGGCAGTGAGACATGGACCACATATGCCAGACAGGAGAGAAGACTCAACACCTCCCACCTGAGAAGCATCCGCCGTATCATGGGCATAGCTTGGCAATATAATGACCAACACCGAAGTCCTGACACGCTCTGGCCTTTCTAGCATGTACACCCTACTCAGACAACGCAGACTGCGCTGGCTCGGCCACGTTCACCGCATGCAAGATTGCCGCAACCCAAAAGACATCCTCTACGGAGAACTGGCAGCTGGAGAAGAAACACTGGTCGCCCCATGCTACGATTTGTAGATGTCTGCAAGAGGGGCATGAGAGCACTGGACATTGACACTGGGAACGTCTTGCGAATGACCGTGCAAAGTGGAGAAGTATCCTCCACCAACACAATCAGGGGAAGAAAAGATATCGAAAGCAGCAGCAGACAAGCGGGCACGCAGAAAGGAGTGCAACAACTCCATCGAACCAGCGACCACGTACATTGTGATCTTTGCAGCAGGGACAGCCATTCCCGCATTGGCCTCTGCAGTCACAAAAGATGCTGCTTCAAATCCAGCTGAGCATGCAATCAGATCAGAACAACTAGGATGCATTATCTATGGTCGATTCAGAACGACATAGGCCCATAATGAACAGGTAGTGAATATTGTTTCCTCTGGCGCCCTCATTATATTCCCCCTCCCCAACCTTCCCCATTCCCCTCATTTCCCATCCTCTTGTCCTTTCACATTTTAACTCATTCAAGATGTGCCATATACACGACATAAACGCAGCCCCCTCCCCAATCCTTTCATACTTCAGCTAAGTCGAGATATTCCACATACATAGCATAAGCCACCCCTTCCCTCTTCCCTTCCCCTCGTTTTTCCGTATTACAACTCATTCGAGACGTGCCGCATTCGGATACGCGACTTCCTGCCGATTATCCGGATGCGGACACGTCTCGACCGCGTTTAAAATGTCTTAAGTGTACAATACAATACAATACAATACAATACAATACAATACAATACAATACAATACAATACAATACAATGATACTTTATTAATCCCTCATGTGGAAATTCACTGTCTGCCCATACAACTCATGGCATCATCATTTATTCAATGAATTAATTAAATAACCTATAACTCTCATCATGACAGGCGCTCTGAAAGATCACGAAGAAACTGTCAGTATTGGAAGTAGAACAATCACAAACTTGCGCTTTGCGGACGACATTGATGGCCTTGCAGGAACAGAGAAGGAGCTAGCTAGCTCAGCTGGTGGAAAAGATGGACAGTACAGCCATTGCGTTTGGGATGGAAATCAGTGCAGAGAAGACCAAACTGATGACCAATAACATCAGTGGCATTGGCACTGACATCATGATTAGAGGCCAAAAACTGGAAACAGTTAATAAATTCAAATACTTAGGAGCCATTGTGACAGATGAGGGATCAAAACCAGAAATACTGTCCAGGATTGCGCAGACAACAGCACTGACAAGATTGAAGACCATATGGAAAGACATAAACATCACACTCTGCTCCAAGATCAGACTGATGCGCTCCTTAGCCATCTCAGTGTTCTTATAATTATGCCTGTGAGTCAAGGACCCTCACAGCAGACCTTACAAGCCACTGAAATGAGATGTTTTCGAAAGCTGCTTGGCATTTCATACAGAGATCACACCACGAACGAGGAAGTGGCAAGCAGAATCAGGCAAGCCATCGGGCCCTATGAAGACCTATTAGCCATTTTGAGAAGAAGAAAAAAAAAAAAAACCCCGCAAACTGAAGTGGTATGGCCATGTCACGCGTTCAGCAGGGCTTGCCAAAACAATGTCCTGCAAGGCACTGTGCAAGGAGGAAGAAGGAGAGGAAGACAGAGGAAAAGATGAGAGGACAATATCTCAGAGTGGACAGGACTGAAGCTGGGCGATACATTAAGAATGGCAGAGAACAGAGAGGAATGGAGGGAGCTGGTTGTCAAGTCATCAGTGGTGCCCCAACGGTCGGCAAGACTACGGGATATAGATAGATAACTCTCAGTTAAAGAGATGAACGGCACGACCCATCTGATCCGTCCCTGGTAGTTGGAAAGCCCTGGCTCTCAGTTATATCGTATTTACAAATGAGTTTGTTTTCGTGTTCTTTTTTTAGATGTAAGCGGTACGCAAGAAGCGCGCTGGCAAAAGGCCCTCGGGCCGACGTCGACCCGCGCACGGCCTTGCGCGGACCCACTGCGGCCGATGTCCACCCGAGGACCTTTTGCAAATGGGGAAGCAGCGTGCTAGCAAAGGCCTATCTGTCTCCGGCATCAGTCCAGCGAGAAGGATTAGAGGTAAATGTGGGAAATGTGACGTATGTTATCTACCTGGCTGATCTGAGAATGTGAAATGGGTGCCGCACGCATTCAAGCACGCACACATACACATGTACGTGCACGTACACACATACAACAACTCGCACTCATACTCGCACACGCGCACGCTCACACACACACAACCCAAACACACGCACACAGTCAAACTCACACACACGTACGCACGCTCGCACATACGTGAACGCACGTACGCACACACACACACACACACACACACAACTCAAACGCACGCACGCACGCACGCTCACACACACACGTGCGCACTCGAGCACACATCCACACCTCCACGCAGGCACGCACAACAGCCCCCCCCCCCACCACCACCACACACACACACACACACACACACACACACACACACACACACACACACACACACACACTCATACCGCACGCACCTAAGCATGCACAGAAACGCACACACACACCAATGCTATACACATGTTGTAAACAAAAAATCGAGCTTCCTGGCTTTAAAACGAATTCTTCATGACCATGCCGTGACACCATCCTTCCGCTCCCATCCTTTGTTTCTCTGCAAGTTAAATGCCAGCAGTAACCGTTAACCCCACCTCTGCCGGAGCACATCGATCAATATTTAATTCATTCTACCCCAAACACATCACAGCAAGATAAGGCCGGTTCGACCATGATAGTTCAAGGGTGATGCCAGAATAGCTTGGCGCCTATGGGCGCCAAGCTATTCTGGCATCATGGTCGATCTGTGTCCTGCACTATAGTGCAGTCTTCAGAAGACAACGGCAAAATTTGGGGATTTCGGTGTTGGGGTAGAATGAGTTAAAACGCAAGTAAGAGGTAATGACGGAACACGACGAGCAACACTCAAGTGGCGAGAGGCATGGATCCTCATGAGCTCCCTGCAACTGCGGGGGCGCATGAGGCTCTATACCTCCTGCTGGCCTTATTCATATCCGTGTGCGTCAAGTTTTAAATGCTTGAACCCGGTTTTGAATGCTTGATGGTTTCAGACACTTGAAGGGGCGGATCAGTTACCTTCCGCAGGAATAGGCGGAGGAGGGGGGCGGTAGGGGGTGGGGTGGGGTGGGGGGGGCGGGGGGGGGGGTATCCCAACTCCAGACGAGGGACTTTGATACTACATTTTAATTTTTTTTTTTTTTAGGCAAAGCGTGGTGGTGGGCTGGGGTGGGGGGTTGGGGGAGGAGGCGGGGAGGGGAGGCTGGGGGGAGGGGAGGAGCGTGTACAAAAGCCTATTGAGAACACCCTAACTCCCTAACCCCCCAAATCCCCCTCTGCCCCCCTTGCAACCACCTCCCCCCTCTTCGCAGATCTGCCTTTGACTCGACAGTAAAGAGCTGAACCCCGCCACTACCAGTGGACACTAATTATAACTTTTAACCCCTTGACTGCTACTGACGATACAGCTCAGCGGGGGGGGTCGGGGGTGGGGGAACCGAGCGTGATTAGTCACTCGTGACACGTACATTTCTTTCCCCCGCCAAACTGCATATACCGTCAATAGCAGTCATGGGGTTAAAACATCCAAGGCTGAAAGTCCGATAACCTTTTTGCGTGCTGAAAACAGATATGACTGAAGCCAGCCTGCGGCAGATACCCTCATGATATTCTGTCTCCTGCGGCCCGCAAAAACCCGATAGTACTTCTACGTGATTTAACGCAGCTACACATCGACCGAGGAAGAGGCATAGATCCTCATGAGCCCCCGCATCAGCGGAGGCTCATGAGGATCTATGCCTCTTGCAGCTGGGCCAGTGCATGGCGTTTTCTGCGGCAGTGAACGTTTTAGAAAGGTGAATAGAAAAGAGAGTTCACGTTTCTTTTTTCCTTCTCACCACAGTCGAGACATATTTCGTTTTTCCTTTTCCGATTACGCAGAGATAAGGCGCATTGGCAGGTGTGAATGTAAGAGTTACCTCCCTTCAGGAATTCTCTCCCCTTGCTGGCAGAAAAAAAGATTAGTTTTACGGGCCAGAGCTTGTTAGTGCTATCGCCTGTGTACTGGCAGCTGCAGCATTTATTTATGTAAGTCTACCCCTCCTCCTTCCTCAATCTCATCACCCATTTTTATGTTTTACAGAAAAAAAGAGCTGTGCCTGCATTGGGGCCTGACGTTGGCGCTTTGACTAAATGCAAATCCGCTGCGCCACCGCGTGCGTGCCACCGCGTCACTAGTTCAATTCAGAATACCCTTGTATTTCTGAATTGAAATAGTGACGCGGTGGCGCGCACGTGGTGGTGCAGCGATTTGCATTTAGTCAAAGCACCATCGTCAGGCCCCAATGTATGCATGGTGTGCGTGTACGCCGTTGGAAATCGTAACCGATTGTATAGGTCGTTTGACATCGGAGCACACAGCGTTTTTCGTAAATATATCCGCAAAGAACTACAACCACTTTTCTGTACCAATCTTAGAACAAATATCATTCAGTGACAGTTGACACAACAAGAGGCCTGGATCCTCATGAGCCCCCGCAAATGCGGGGGCTCATGAGGATCCATGCCTCCTGTTGTACTTTAGATAAACTCGAACAGTGTGTCAGTTTTGCTGTACTTTCGTAAAAATTCGGATTTTAACAAAAATGTGATGACTGAATTTACATCCCTAAAATGTGCCCAAGATATATTAAGCCCAGTATGAGAAAGATTCATTTGCACGTGAAATGGTCAAGTTTTCAAACCTGAAACAGCGCAGGCATACATGAAGTCTGCATGCCTGACCTCGATATTGAAATCTGCTAGGGGCTCTATTTACGGTATTGAAAATGGCTTGTTCTTAAAATGGCTTGTTCTTAAAATGGCTTGTTCTTAAAATGGCTTGCTCTTGTCTTTTCAAAAATGATTTTTTTTTACGATTGTAGAGCAAACTCGACAAATCATAGAAGTTCAGTAAAAAATATTCCGTATTAGGCCAATTGGCACTAAATGATATTTGTTTTCTAAGTGGCACAGAAAAGTCTTTCTTTGCGGAGATATTTGGCAAACCTGGTTCGCTTCGATGTCAAACGGCATAATACATACGCTGCTTTCGGACAAAAAAGTAGCCATAAAGATCTATAGAAAACTGATGTCCTTTTTAATTTTAAAATCCGGACCAAAAAGGTGACTGCCAAGCGCGTAAAATGCAGAGAATAACCCAACGGAGCAAAAAACACGCTTAGAAAAGATAGTTACAACACATTTTATTAATATTTAATCTTTTTTTCAAACACTTATACTTGTTTGTTTGTTTATTTTGAAAACTTGTCTGTTTGTCTGTTTCGAAATATTAACTCATTCGAGACGTGCCGCCTCCGGATACGCGGCTTATGTACGTCTCGAATGAGTTAATACCTGGTGTTGTAACTGTCTATTCTAAGCATTTTTAGACCGATTGGAAACTGTAGCACACACCCACACACAAAATTTATTTTCAAAATGTGTTTTAGACTTACATTTATGACACAATTCCATGACTGATCAGATCAGCGCGAACTTTAACCCGTTCAGTGCCGAGAAAATCTGAAACACCACCCAGCTGCAAGAGGAAAAGATCCTCATGAGCCCCCGCAGTTGCGGGGGCTCATGAGGATCTATTCCTCTTGCGGACAACACTTTGAATCCATGTGTGCCAGGGAAAGCTAGGACATTTTGGTGTTGAATTGAAAAGAATGCAGAAACACGATCTGCGTCAGCCGGCACTGAACTGGTTAACTCTTTCTACCCCAGATACACCACAGGAAGATGAAGATCGACCATGATAGTTCAAGGGTGATGCCAGAATAGCTTGGCGCCTATGGGCGCCAAGCTATTCTGGCATCACCCTTGAAATATCATGGTCGATCTGTGTCCTGCACTGCAATGCAGTCTTCTGAGGACAACGGCAAAATTTAAGGATTTCGGTGTTGGGGTAGAATGAGTTAACCAAAGAAGAGAGAGCTTGCCTGTTATATCCCTTGAACTCTAAATGAGTTATGCAAGGTTCAGACACAGACATGTTCTAAAACGTGAAATTTACAATAACTATGCGTCTGCGGTGACCGCACAAACCTGTTACATTGATTTCCGGACATAACTGCATGTTTCACTCTAGGACAGATTAATTAAGAAACCTGACTGCGGTATAACCCCAACAAGGCCGTTACTGATATCAGATCTCCAGCTAATTTCTGTTTTGCTCATGGGATGTGTTGTAAATAGCTTTTACCTCGGTTCTGACGCTTGGTGGAGTTTGAACGGCGCATACGTGCGAGGAAACTGACACAAAGTGATGTAACCACGCAGGTATGAACGAAAATAACAACCGTAGCCACTCGTTAGGAGGCATTATAACACATTTTATATATAACAGGTGTCGATATTCGTCAAACAATGTTGCGGATGCTCCGCAGAACGTAGGGCCTTTAACCCTTCTGGTGTCCGGTCGGTAGCGGTTTTAGTCGCGATGATTCCCTGCGGGAATCATCGCGACTAAAACCGCTTCGACACCCAAAGGGTTACAACTGGACTCAGTGATAACAAATTCACAAGAGCAGAAAAAAATTAGTCCGACTCAGCCCCCTTCCTTCCCCTCTCCCCGCACAGACAAACACCAACTCCCCCACTGTCTTCCTTTCACGTACCCCCTTCCCCTCCCCCCATTTCCCCTCATCCCCCCCCCCTCGCTTCTCCTCTTTATTTCCCCCGCAAACGCCAATACTCAATGCTGCAGCAAAATTGAATCATAATCACAAATGTAGACTGACCCTTTAATAAATTTGACCAGTGTGATTGAGTTTCCAGTTCAAAGGCCCGCCGCTTAGAATTGCGTGATCTGTCAAACAAATCCCCCCCCCCCCCCTCATCCCCGACCAGCAACCCCCACCTGCAAGAGGCATAGATCCTCATGGTTCCCCTGCAACTATAGGGGCTCATGAGGATCTATACTTCTTACAAAGATTCACAAACATCTATGTCTACTGCTGTCCGCAACATTCTCGTCGATTTTGTAGCTTAGACTGAATTTCCGCTAAAATTCATGCTTCAACGCCCGTTCAATCGGCAAAAAAAAATATAGAATCTAAACATCTTGTTAATACAGTACTACCTGCCTTTGAGCAATCACATATTTGTGTGTGCAAGAAACATGTGGTCGTTTAAGACAGGTGCTCTGTCAAGATAAGTCTTGAAGGGCAAACCGTGTCACCTGTCATTAAAGAGCATCATTTAGGTGGCTACAGCCGCAGTCACAGCTACAACCACCTAAATGATGATCTTTAATGACAGGTGATCTCTCGTAAGTGGGGTCGTTCTAAACAGGTCCTGCTGTGCAGGACTCTTACAGTGCGCCTCGGATAAAGGAGTCTAGCGGTGTTTCCGCGTGACACTGCCAATATAGAGAACCGGAGCGCCCTAGGGCATGTCACAACATCAATTTCCATGTTAACACTCAGTCTCCTGGGGTGAGTTCGTTTGTTTTTTTCCCCTTTTAGATCGTGTTACATCATTTAACACATTTAATCCCACGGCCGCATTTTCCCAAATCTTGGACGTGTGTCACCTAACGAATGTGTACAAGTTGCAGGAGAAATATCAACCATGGTAATTCAAGGGTAGTGCCAGATTAGCTTGGCGCTTGATGGCGCCAAGCTAATCTAGCACTACCCTTGAATTATCATGGTCGATCCATCTCCTGCTGTAGGATTTCGGGGCTAAATGGGTTAACATGCGCCTTTGCACCAAGGATTCCACGCGATCTGCTCCATGGGTGGATTGCTAAAATTCGCAGACACAAAAGGCTCTCATTGTTGTCTTGCATTAACTAAGAATGTCCTCCCCTTCTTTTCACAATGCATGTGAGCACACAGGCACACGCCGCAGAGGTTGTCTGATAGTGAGGTTTCGTCTGTAAGGAACGACTTCCATCAACGAACTACTATATAGCGAAATGACGGCTTGGCCTATAAAGATAGACAACACTCCAAACATCTCCAAGAGGCATAGATCCTCATGAGCTTTCCGGGCTGATCATACTAAGACAAGACATACTAAAACATGTATTAAGACGATATTGCGAACTGTTAACCCTGTATTGCCTGGACCAGGCCCCTTTAATTGACATAGCATCTGTTTCCACGTTTAACTCTCGGATTCCAAGGGAGAGTTCATGTATGTGCAGAAAACGTTAAACGTTTAGGGCTTAACGTCTTTTGACCACCACGAAGATGATCTCAAAGACGGGAAACCGAAATAGGATCTGGACAAATTTTGACACCAGCTGGATTCAAACCAGGTACCTTTCGGTCGAGAGTCGAACGATCTGCCACCGAGCCACCCAGCTTCCCATGTATGTACAGCTCTGTTGATGTATATATGTATAGATGTATGGATTGAGTTTTATCATGTTTACATGAAACGAAATTGCCTGAAGTCACCAAAATTTGAACAAACGTTTAAATAAAACTCATGCATAAATCTTTTTCATGTTTCTTTGAATTCAAAATTATATCAGCTCTCAACTGATTGGGCTTATTTGTAAAAGCTTTAACGAACATAAATTACGCGCATTCTTATTATTACATTGTTAGCCATTTGACACATACTAACGATACCGTTTCTCCGAGCGGTAGCGTGCGTAGCAGTCAAGAAAGCAGTCTATAAGTAACTGGTATACCGAGACCTGCTCATGTACCGAGTTACCACATCTCACTGGATACTATACAATCCAAATCGCCCAGCGAGACCACCAGCTAGCTGTTTCTTAGCAATGCTTAATGCCGAATGTTTGCTGTTATAGTTAAGCAAAGTACTTTACATCGAAAACTGCTGTTGGGACCTTTGAAAAAGTGTTGCTAAATCCAACATTGTTTGGACCTTGTTCATAAGCGGATAGACCGTATCTGGTTCCAATGCAACCGACTCCAGCATGCCTCTAGTATTATATTCACAACGATCACAGATGAGGGTGTCAATTTAGTCAACAGATGAGCATTTAAATAAAATAAAATAAATAAATCAGCGCATTAAGTAGGCGCTTTATCCCAGTTGAAAATCGACTCAAAGGACCGCCGCGAACAGGCTGAACCCAACAAGCACGCTCACGTGAATCACGCGCATTCACTCACACACTGTACATAAACACAGAACATTCACGTGGTGCTAAGGGCAAGCTCAAGTGAGTTACTGAAGTTTTGGAAATTCAAATCATTTATATTTGAAATCTAATTAAGTGGGCTGAAATTGATATCAAGGAGATATGAATGAGCCTAACGGAAGGGTTAAGCGGGATATGCAGTACAGGAACAGCTATTACCTATGGAGTATGACCTATGATAGTGAACGAGCCTAACGGAAGGGTTAAGCGGGATATGCAGTACAGGAACAGCTATTACCTATGGAGTATGACCTATAGGAGATAGTGAACGAGCCTAACGGAAGGGTTAAGCGGGATATGCAGTACAGGAACAGCTATTACCTATGGAGTATGACCTATGATAGTGAACGAGCCTAACGGAAGGGTTAAGCGGGATATGCAGTACAGGAACAGCTATTACCTATGGAGTATGACCTATAGGAGATAGTGAACGAGCCTAACGGAAGGGTTAAGCGGGATATGCAGTACAGGAACGGCTATTACCTATGGAGTATGACCTATGATAGTGAAAGAGCCTAACGGAAGGGTTAAGCGGGATATGCAGTACAGGAACAGCTATTACCTATGGAGTATGACCTATAGGAGATAGTGAATGAGCCTAACGGAAGGGTTAAGCGGGATATGCGGTACAGGAACAGCTATTACCTATGGAGTATGACCTATGATAGTGAATGAGCCTAACGGAAGGGTTAAGCGGGATATGCGGTACAGGAACAGCTATTACCTATGGAGTATGACCTATGATAGTGAATGAGCCTAACGGAAGGGTTAAGCGGGATATGCAGTACAGGAACAGCTATTACCTATGGAGTATGACCTATGATAGTGAACGAGCCTAACGGAAGGGTTAAGCGGGATATGCGGTACAGGAACAGCTATTACCTATGGAGTATGACCTATGATAGTGAATGAGCCTAACGGAAGGGTTAAGCGGGATATGCAGTACAGGAACAGCTATTACCTATGGAGTATGACCTATGATAGTGAATGAGCCTAACGGAAGGGTTAAGCGGGATATGCGGTACAGGAACAGCTATTACCTATGGAGTATGACCTATGATAGTGAACGAGCCTAACGGAAGGGTTAAGCGGGATATGCAGTACAGGAACAGCTATTACCTATGGAGTATGACCTATAGGAGATAGTGAATGAGCCTAACGGAAGGGTTAAGCGGGATATGCGGTACAGGAACAGCTATTACCTATGGAGTATGACCTATGATAGTGAACGAGCCTAACGGAAGGGTTAAGCGGGATATGCGGTACAGGAACAGCTATTACCTATGGAGTATGACCTATGATAGTGAATGAGCCTAACGGAAGGGTTAAGCGGGATATGCAGTACAGGAACAGCTATTACCTATGGAGTATGACCTATGATAGTGAATGAGCCTAACGGAAGGGTTAAGCGGGATATGCGGTACAGGAACGGCTATTACCTATGGAGTATGACCTATAGGAGATAGTGAATGAGCCTAACGGAAGGGTTAAGCGGGATATGCAGTACAGGAACAGCTATTACCTATGGAGTATGACTGATCAGTTCAGGCCCATTTATTGGCTAAGAGATTGACGTCCTTATTAAAATTATTTCTCTTCAAGTCTATTACTTAGAATTACATATCTGAGGCCATTAGAAATTAATTCTGGGATGAAGTATGTGACCTTCATGAGTGATGTCAACAAGAGACATATATCCTCATGGGCCCCCGCAGATGCGGGGTCCCATGAAGATCTATGCCTCTTGTAATTGGGTGGTGCGTGCCTTGTTCCGCAGCAAAGGGGTTAAAAATAATGAGGCCAAAACTCCGGATGAACTTAAATAGCACTGGACTTAATAAACGGTACTCAGCAAAACCATCGAAATTGACCCTTTGAGCCACTGTGATTGACTCGGCAGTGGTAACGGAATTTGACGTCAGGTGGCGTCGTGATCGCTGCGTTGATTTGGAGCGTCCCCCGAGGGTAGGCGTAAACACAAGGGCAATTAACTCTCAATCATATCGATTCCGCAGATTTGCGGCGCTTTGTTCTCGCTCTCGGATAGGGGATGAGATTAAGGGATACTAATTTTTCTGGGACGCGTTTCGCGATTGTGAGCTATACCATCAGGGGCGAGTGGGGGTGGGAGTGCGGGGGGGGGGGGGGTGGTGGTAGTATCGAGGCCCTCCCCCCTCCCGGCCTAAGATTAAAGAAAATTACATTGCAATTTTGCTTTCATCGGAGTGTGGACCCCTCCACGATCCTGCTTGGAGAGTGTAGATTCCTCCGCTACCTTTAACCCCTTCACTGCCGAGAAAAAGTGATCACTGCAAGAGGCGTAGATCTTCATGAGCCCCCGCAATCACTGCAAGAGGCGTAGATCTTCGTGAGCCCCCGCAATCACTGCAAGAGACGTAGATCTTCATGAGCCCCCGCAATCACTGCAAGAGACGTAGATCTTCATGAGCCCCCGCAATCACTGCAAGAGACGTAGATCTTCATGAGCCCTCGCAATCACTGCAAGAGACGTAGATCTTCATGAGCCCCCGCAATCACTGCAAGAGGCGTAGATCTTCGTGAGCCCCCGCAATCACTGCAAGAGACGTAGATCTTCATGAGCCCCCGCAATCGCTTCCATGCTTCTTGGACGGTTTTGGTTTTTGGTTGTTGAATGAAACAATATTTCAGAAACAACAATGTGCTTAGAGTGGCAGGGAAGGTGTTAATATCTGTATAAAGAACTGGCATCACCCCCCCCCCTCTCTCTCTCTCTCTCTCTTTCCACCCCTAACTACCGCCCGTCGTTTGATTGTTGTTGATGTTATGCCAGTGAAAGATCCTCTCCACCCCCCGCCTCCTCCCCCCCCTCCCATCGCGTCCCCCCTCCCCCCCCCCCTCTCTATGTTTGACGATATTTTGGGTCCTCTCCACTTTGGGACCTTCTTCTATCAGGCTAACTGATTGGAGACGAACGGCATCCGGATACGCGGCTTAAGCCGCGTATCTGGATGCCGTTCGTCTCGAATGAGTTGAATGTTCCAAACACAACCCCTCCCCTTCATAGAGGTAACTGATCCGCCCCTGACTATCGATAGTTCCTGTCACCTCACTACCGGCTCTTCTCACGGGTGCTATGTTATTAGTTGTGATTTACACGACGGAAACCTGTTTCGGTTCGGCTTCTGTCAGCAAAGTACGGGCTATTCTCAAGGAACGATTTGCTCCTGCAGTAAAATACCATGTGAAATTGCTCCAGGCAATTCGTTTGGAACTTCTGGGTCTCTGCTTTGCAAAGAAGGATAAATACTTGTAGCTCTTGAGAAAAACACGGCGAGATTTCCGAAAATGTTTTTGTAGAGTGAGGGTCAGTGGAATCGCGTTGTGTTGTCCGAAGCTAAACAGAGGCCAGGAAGCTAAACAGAGACCCGAAAGTAATTGGAACATGGCAAACATCAACGCGGAAGTAGAATTAAGTTTGTGTTTAGAGTTGTAGCTCTTTGAAAGAGTTAAAAATCTCAATACAAACTTAATTCAGCGTCCGAAGCTAAAGCGACCAATGTACTTCTGTAGAGAGCAAGAGGCATAGATCCTCATGAGCCCCCGCATTCGCGGGGGCTCATGAGGATCTATGTCTCTTGCAGTGGGACCGTCAGTACGGTTTCTTTTTCTTTCATTGAAGGGTTTACTGGTTGGTGCTGGCTGTTGGGAAGCTTAGTGCCTGCCGGATTGTCTACTTGTTTGGTTGAGTAACTGCCAGTTGGTTGGTTGTCAGTTTAGTAGCTTAACCGCGTGATTATTTCCAGATTTAATCCGTTTAGGGCCAGCCGGACGCAGACTGTGATTCTGCAATTTTTGTTAATTCACCCACCCCACCTAAGATAGCCCAGGAACATGGGTTAAAATTGGTGTCGGCAAGATGCCTCGATCCTCATGAGTCCTCGCAACGGCGGGGGCTCATGAGGATCTATGCTTCTTGCAGATGGGTGGTGTTTACATTTGCACGGCACTGAACGGTTTCATGCCCACTGCACCGGAGAGATAGTGAACGACCCTGACGGGAGGGTTAAGGGGAGGGAAGGGGGGGGGGGTATGCGGTACAAGAACAGCTATTGCCTATGGAGCATGACCTAAACACTGATCAATTCAGGCGCACTGCAACTGTGCCGCTTTGATTTACCAGGACCTTTGAAACAAACTTGCTATACACAGCAAACCCATCTTTTTGCCGTGACTGTATCATCTACTTTATTGACAGTCCCACTATACTAGGAGATATTAGGGCTGCCTTTCTAGGGGAGAGATCGAGTCGTGTGGCAATCTAAGCATAGCTGACGAATCGCGCGGGGAGACAGATCGATCGATTGCAACAGCTCCTGGGTTGTGCTTGAAAGCTTGCAGCCTGAACTGAAGCGAATCTGAACAGTCAGAGACTTTGAGATGTCATGAGTCGTTCCATACAATTTCCCGCAGGTGGCGGTTGAGGTTGGCCCGTTCAGTGCCGAGAAAATCTGAATACCACCCAACTGCAAGAGGTGTAGATTCTCATGAGCCCCCGCAAATGCGGGGGCTCATGAGGATCTACGCCTCTTGCTAAGACCACTTTGAATCCGTGTTCCTGGGACATATAGTTTTTTTTTTGTTTTTGGTCTGAAATTAACGAAGATTGATGATAAAAATGTAACAGAAAGACGTCATGCAGAAAGTTTAGAGATGATCCAGTCTTATGCTTAACTAAAGAAAAACATCCTCAAATTGAAGAACAGTTGGCGGTACTCTGGGTCAGCAAGAGGCATAGATTCTCATGAGCCCCTGCTCCGCAGTGGCTCATGAGAATCTAGGCCTCCTGCAGATATATGAAGGGTAGGGTGGAGGAGCTCAAGCCAAGCAACCGAATTAAATGAATCGCGCAAACTGAGGAGAGAGGGAGGTGTGACTAGTGAGCAAGAGGCAAAGATTCTCATGGGCTCCTGCTGATGCTGTGTTCGTGAGAATCTATGCCTCTTGCAGATATTAAATGAAGGGTTAAGCTAAGGCACCCGAATTAAATACATTCCACAAATTGAGGCAACAGGGAATTGTGACTTTTAGTCAACAAGAGATAAAGAATTCTCACGGAGCCCCTGCTGATGCAGGAGTTCATGAGAATCTATGCATGCCTCTTGCAGACGGATGAGGAACTGGGGATCTTCACACTCCGACAGCGTCGGAATAAAAAACCCAAGAGAGTCCTGTGTCAAACACAGAGGTGTGAAAACTCAAACATATCTTTCGAAGCGTGTGATGGAAGGAAAACACACTGGCGGTACCTGCTCGATACACTTTCATGGAATACTGGTCTGATACAGGATAGAAATTAACCCAGCAAGCAAAATGCCCTACGGTCGATGTCTGCCGTGTTTGGACCGCGCACTACTGTGAAGGGCTCGTGGATCTTTGGCTTACTGGGTAGTGTGGTCTGATTCAGACAGCTACCAAGTATACTCAGGAGCAAAGGAAATGTGACACATGTGTCTGTGTTATGAAAGCATGCATTCGTCGTAGTATTGCTTCGTTATTATGTTACTGAATGAACACTATTTTTGATGGAGTTATCTTTTGCGCATAGTTAGGCCAAAGGGTACCAAGTATACTCAGGAGCAAAGGAAATGCGACACATAGTGTCGGTGTTATGAAAACACGCATTCTTCCTAGTATTACTTCGTAATTATGTTAATAATGCATAGCATTTATATGGCGCATTTCTCATATTTATAATATAACTCAATTATGTTAATCACCACCATCTATGGTAGAGTTATCTTTTGCGCAAAGTAAGGTCAATCTGTCCATATATGAAAGAAAAGAGTTCGCATTCTTAAACTGAAAACGTTACTGCCCTTGTTTTATTGCTATGGCTACTTTCAACCTTTTGTCTTAACCCATTTATCCGCACGGCCGATGTTGGAGATGTCATCTAATGACTAAGTACCAGTTGCATGACCTGAACTCGACCATAACAATTGTTACGTGGTAGTCGTAGTCGCAGGCATGATACAATCAAACCAGACGCACGCACGTAGGGTTCCTGTAAAGAAACTTCACTCAGCTGCAACTCGTCACACGTGGCACAGGGTTGTAGACCACTCAGGAGTAACAGTTCCAACAATATTTTATTGCAATGAGTGATGCGATCTCCATACAATGCATCCACAAATGCACCAACACTGACACACTGTCTCCTTCGAGTACAATGCATCACACTTTTGACACACTGCGTCTCTCATACAAAGTACACACATACTTCCTAGCACGGTCTTTTCTACTATTACAGATTTCCAGAACAATCCAGCAAATTCTCCAAAACGCAACCAATCAGAAAAGAAACCGTAACCAAAACAACTGATTAATATTTATTAAGAAAGAACTGTCTAGAAGTTACTACAAATTTCCGCTACCCTATAACTCATTCTACCCCAACACCGAAATCCCACAATTTTGCCGTTGTCCTCCGAAGACCGCATTGCAGTGCAGGACACAGATCGACCATGATAGTTAAGGGTGATGCCAGAATAGCTTGGCGCCCATAGGCGCCAAGCTATTCTGGCATCACCCTTAAACTATCATGGTCGATCCTTTATCTTGTTGTGGTGTGTCTGGGGTTGAATGAGTTAAGCGCCTTTGATACAATGTTACGAAATGTTGCTGACAACTTTGACGTCATATATGAGGTCACTAGAATCGCGACCCTGCTCGAACCTTCCAGTCTAATCGTAGCGAAACTACCCGACACAACAAAAATCGATCGCAATTCACCGTCCAAAAGAAAATGAATCCTACTAAAAAGGTACGTAATTCTTATCCAAAATAACTCACATGAATGTCGGATCTTTCCTATGATTAAAAGACACATGCTCTCAAAGAATAACACAACCACAAACGTAACACTAATTCAAAGGTAGTGCCAGATTAGCTTGGCGCCGCTCCTGATGGAGCCAAGCTAATCTGGCACTACCCCTAAATTATCATGGTCGAACCATCTCGTAGTGCGTCGGGGCTAAATGAGTTAAATCAGGTCGTTTGGACAGACAGCACCTGTTGGCTTTCCCACTGTTTTTATCACCGGGGAGAGGAAAGGGAGCGAGGGGCGGGGGGGGGGGGGGGGGGGGGGGGGAGGGGGCAGTTGTATGTGAGCTGAGTCTTGGGCCAGCCACTAAGCAAGGCGCTCCGCTGTAGCGGAGCACCTTGCTTAGTGGCTGGCCCAGGACTACGCTCACTCATGCAACGGAAGCCTAGAAACAGCCCAAACGCAATGACATGGCTAATTGGAGATAGTTGACATCAAATGTAACATCAAAAACACAACTTCCGCTCTGTATTTGGCTGATTCATTGATCCTTTATCCGTCTTCAAACACGAAGATGGCTGCCGTAGGATGACAAAGTGGGAAACAACTTTTTCAAATCGATTACTGGTTAGCCTTTGTTCTCACTACATGCACAGACACATAACTATTCCATGATAATTATGTGCACTTCCTGTCTTTTGACCTCTGAGCTCATGGCCCAAGAAACACAGATATCTTCTAATTTGATTACTACTTTGACGACCAAATAACACTGTTAAACATGGTGTGAGAAAAGTGGACATCAAAAATCAGTTTGCTATTTTCTTTTGTTTCTTTGGAATTTCTATGTACATTTCTATAAAAATTTGTCGCAATTCTTTTGCTCGTTAGTTTGTATAGACCAATGTCAATTTAAGCCGATGGCGGCCCTTCACTTTGCCTGCTCACGGAAGACATCGGCTCGACGATATTTAGCACATCGGGCAGAAACCCCGTTCTCGATCGCAAACAAAACCGTTCAGACTAAACCCTTTGACTGTCGGGGCATTGCAGATGCCAATGACCTCCAACTGCACAAAGGCATAGATCCTCATGTACCCCAAGCAGAGAGGGGCTCATGCGGATATATTATTAGCCTCCTGCTGGTAACATTCATATCCACGTTTCCAAGTAGATGGATGGGCCGCCTGGCGATTGTTCTGCGAGGATTTCAGAGGCATAGGTTCAGTTTAAGTTCAGTTCGGTCGAGACGGAATCTCTGCGCTCGGAAAGGCCCATATGCGTTCCACCACACCCATCATGAGTCTCCTTCACAGGCATCGTTTTTAGCCTCTAGCAGTGAAGCGGTTAACACTTTCGTCGCCAGCTGACGCAGATTATGTTTCTGCGCTCTTCTCTTGAATTCAACGCCAAATATTCCAGCCAGGAAGTTAGATTCAGAGTGGTGTCAGCAAGAGCAGGCATAGATCCTCATGAGCCCCCACAATTGCGGGGG
The DNA here is from genome assembly GCA_036245525.1 of Semisulcospira habei. Taxonomy (NCBI): domain Eukaryota; kingdom Metazoa; phylum Mollusca; class Gastropoda; family Semisulcospiridae; genus Semisulcospira; species Semisulcospira habei. The sequence goes on along the minus strand of BTPG01000001.1, from coordinate 166,090,602 downwards.
CTCATGAGGATCTATGTCTCTTGCAGTCTGATCGTGTTGAATTTTTCTCGGCACGGATGGGGTTAAAGTCCGTCTGGCGCTGAAATCGCTGGTACACTCGTATGACAGAGCTGTTCGTGGTTCGAGTGATTGACTTCTGGCTACAAGTATTTGTCTGGTCACTGCCCGGATTGAAGCGCGCTGAGGCAGACAGAAATTAGATCCATTTGTCCGGTGTGTACGCAGATACAGCAAGAAACCAGTAGAAGTGGACAGATAGACGGACAGAGGGACGGACGGACGGACAGACGGGTGGACAGACAGACACAGAGACTTATACAGACTGACAAGGAGACAGTCAAGCAGAAAAGCAGTCATACATACAGACAGACAGACAGATATACAGACAAGAATACAGAAAGTCAGATAAAAAGAATGCGAGACAGACAGACAGCTACACAAGCTATAGAAGGGCAGACAGACAAGGATACAGAAAGTCAGATTTAAAAAAAATGTGAGACAGACAGACACACGGAAAGACAGACAGATAGACAGACAATGATTCAGAAAGTTTAAAAAAATACAGACAGACCGACAGACACATAAGGCTACAGAACTGCAGTTAAAAAAGATACAGACAGACAAATAGACAAGGATACGGAAAGGCAGACAAAAATAATGAGAGACAGGCAAGGCTACAAAAGGGAAGATAAATATGAGACAGACAAACAGACAGACAGAGAGAAACGGCTACAGAAAAGCATTATAAATGACAGACAGACAGACAAAGAGACAGACGTACGGACGGACGGAGGGAGAGATATAACAGACAGACTAAGCGAAACCCGGAATATCTCAGTTCCATACAGACAATGCCTAATCGCCAATGATTTGAAATTCAGTGAGCATACCTTAACTCATTTGCGGCCAGCCGCATCCGGATGAGCGGCTTATGCCGCACATCCAGATGCGGCTGGCTTCGAATGAGTTAATCTTTCGTCTGACTTACGCAAAGTCAGACGAAACATACGGTAAACTCAATTCCAAATCACCCCTGGTCATCCCCTAGAGGAAAACTAAGGTAAACTCATTTTCACAATGAACTTAGTGCCGTTTTAGCCCCTGAAGACGACACGGAGGAGAGGGGTGGACGGAGTGTGGGGCAAAGGAGCGGAGCCAAGAGAGACAGAAAAGGGAGGGGGGGAGGGGGGGGGGGTGAGGTGGAAGAGAGGAGAAGGAATATACACAGGTCAACCTCAGTACTACGCGCTCCAGTGTACCGCGGTGTCGGATGTAACGCGCGTAAGTCTCTGGGTCGCACAGGGGGTGCCTGGCGAGCAAAAGTTCTTCTGCCCGACGTTAACCTTAGCTGGCCCGCGCACGACCGTGCGCGGGCCAGCTGCGGCTCACGTCAGCCCGAGGACCTTTTGCTTACCAAGGTGAGGTATAGCGGTGTAAGGTGATGGCTTCCTGGTTTACAGAGAAGAACCCTACCGGGAGAAACAAACAAAAAACAAAAAACAAACACGCTTAGACTAATGCCAGTTACAACACAATTTATTAATATTTAACATAAAAGTGACATCAAATAATTTGCGTATTCGTACAAATTCAACAAAAAGTGACGTGAAATATATGGTAAAAGTCTCTCTCTCTCTCTCTCTCTCTCTCCTCTCTCTCTCTCTCTCTCTCTCTCTCTTTGTGTCTTCTTGGCATTTTCAAGATGTATTTGACGTCACATTTATGTTGCTTCTTTTATTACGCACTTCGTCTTCTGTTCTTCGTCTTTTGTTTCACGTCATAAGCTACCTTGCTTCTTTTAACTCGGCACAAGATAAGTAGAGACTGAATTGTATACTTCTTTGTTTTCCTATTTGAAAAAGGAGTGAATCTCCCTTTTCAAAGTAGGCAAACAAAACAAGTAATGTTAATAAATTGTGTTGTAACTGTCCTTTCTCCCGGTGGGCCGGTTTTTCACAGTATACACGGAAGCAATCCACTCACACCGCTGTTACTATTGACGATCGTGTTGTTGTGGTGCTAAATTTGACTTAAGGCCCCGCCACACATGCCCGATTTTGAGGCCGATTCTTGAGCAGTTTCGAATCGGAGTGTGATCGGACCGGACTGCAAAAACGTGTGCACTGCCACGCATTCCCCGACTTTATTTTACGACCGGTTTGAATCAAAGATCAAAGTCGTACCTGTTCAGCGAAATGGCTGCTAGTTTGGACAGTGATGATGATGTGCTTGCATTATCAGCAGTTTTGCATCATATTCGGGAAGACGGAGGCGGGCGAAACATCGGCAACGAAGGCCATGCCGTGGTACTGATCTTCCGACATTTTCAAACGAGCTGAAACGACGTGCTTTGCGAGACGCGCTCTGATTGGTTGAAACTTACAATCGGGACCGATTCGGATCGGAAAAATAGAGCAGGTTCTAGACACCCTATTCCCAGCCGATTGGGATCGGATCGGATATATGACGTCATCCGATCGCAATCGGATCGGAATCGGCTTCAAAATCGGGGCACAACCGGCACGTGTGTAGGGGCCTTTACACATACATGTTAAGGGGGCCCGCCTTAATTGGTAAGCAAATGGTCCTCGGGCCGACGTCAGCCTTAGCTGGCCCGTGCGTCGGCCCGAGGACCTTTTGGTCGCCAGGCACCCCCTGTGGGAGCCGGAGACTTACGCGGTACACTGAAATGCGCAAGTAATACTGAGATTGACCTGTATATAAAATTATATATATAATTATCGGTTGGGTTCTAATCTGCATTCTATACGCTGGGCAGTCACCTTTTCACCAGTCTGGATCCCGGTTTTACTGCGATAATTATACCGTGAGGTTGACCTGTACAACTTTACACCGGCATAGAAATCAACAGAAGGAAGGAAATCCCTGACTGAAATGCCAAAGTTTACAGCCGAATGATGTCGGAAATGGCAAGGGGGGAGATTATTTTACGTGAATTACGTGAAGATTTGCCGCGAGTTGTTTCCTACCAAGATGTACAAAGCTTCCGCGTTGTCCGTGAGTCAATACACAAGAAGAGGGCTTCAAAGAGTATCAAGGGATAATGGGAACGTAGAGTGGCTGATTAAACACGATCACTGATGTACGTACGTAACATACATGCACGACGCACTCACAGATAGAAAGGGGGGGGGGGGCAGAGAGAGAGAGAGAGAGAGAGGAGAGAGAGAGAGAGAGAGAGAGAGAGAGAGAGAGAGAGAGAGAGAGAGAGAGAGAGAGAGAGAGAGAGAGAGAGAGAGAACTGAACTGAATCTTTATTTTGCAAGGCTAAAAGGATGTGGGGCACACAAGGCTAAAGGATGTGTCTGCCCTTAATAACATTTTAACTATAATACCAGAAAAGGTGAAAAAGACAAATAAAATTAAAATCAAATAAGATATACTACTACACTACTACTACTACTACTACTACTACTACTAATTTATATAAAAAAAGATAGACACACACACA
>BTPG01000001.1:165965839-166087110 GCA_036245525.1 Semisulcospira habei | reverse complement strand
CACACACACACACACACACACACACACACACACACACACACACACACACACACACACACACACACACACACACACACACACACACACACACACACACACACACACACACACACACACACACACACACACACACACACACACACATCAATGCAACGGTAGCATCAAGTAGCAACGGTGGCATCAAGTATCAGCAGTGAGACCAAGTCTGGCACCAACCACCCATCAGCCCGAGCATACATCTCTAGGGGCGAATGTTTAAACCGAGCGGATGGTAAAGTGCCAAGCCTGTCCACGAAAAAGGATTCTGTCATTTTGCTGCGGATGAAGTTGGATGACGGTATTTTGCCAATGGATGCGTATGCTGAAATGTGTGAGGCTATGAGGAGGTTCGTTGAAATGACGTCCAACCTGGTTGTTGTGTCCGAGGCGGATCGAACGAACATGCTCCTCGCAGCAATCGGGGAGTGTACGGTATATCTCCCCCACATACAGCATCTTTGGGCAGTGAGAACACAAGATGACATAGACGATATCTGATGCCTGGCATGTGAAAGATGACAAAGGTCCGGTTATAACGGGGGATGTGTTGATGTACGGACATGCTTTGCAGTGTGGTTGCTGACAAGGGTGTGTGCCAGGTGGGAAGGTGTTAGATGCGCGAAGTGAACTGTGAACAAGATGATCGCGTAGGTTTGTGTCGCGTTTGTAAGCTACCAGCGGAGGCTCAGGAAATATGTCTCTCAATACTGTCATTCTGAATGATGTGGAAGTTTCTGAGGAGAATGTTTTTGATGGGGATGGAGTGAGGATGATACGTGATACACAGGACCGGCCGGTCCTCTGCAGCACTGTGAGTTTTCTCCCGCAAAGCTTCACTTCTGCTTATGGCCTCAGCTTTAGAACGAGCGGTGTTGACGATGTCTTGCGGGTATCCCTGGTGTGAGAACAAAGTGGCCATGGTTTGGGTCTGTGTGGTGAAGTCGTCGTCGCTGCTGCAGATCCGACGGAGTCGCAGAAATTGGGAGAATGGGATGCCGTTTTTGGTGGCGTCAGGATGGCTTGATGAAAACTGCAAGTAAGTGTGGGCGTCGGTGGGCTTGTAGTGGACGGTCAGTAGTATGGAGTTTGTCAGAGTCGGCTTTGGTGGATATTTGGATGTCGAGGAAGGGCACAGACTCCTCGGAAATCTCATGCGTGAATCGTAGAGATGGATGAAATGATGAGATGAATTTGATTAACGGTAGTGTTTCAGCCATGCTTCTTGAGGTGACGCCCATGCAGTCATCGATGTAGCGCTCGGTCTGGCAGTGGTCCTGTGTATTGAGTGAAGATCTTTTCCTCCACGTAACCCACAAACAGACAGGCATAGACAGACATCTTCTGTTTGTAGTCCTGACCCATGAATTGAAAGGAGTTCATGGACAGCACCAGTTCGGCTAAGCGGAAGATGGTTGTGGTGTCGATGTTCAGATGATGTTTGCAGATGAAATGTTTCAATGCTAGTAGGCCGTCTTCATTGGGAATGTTGGTGTAAAGATCCTCCATGTCCATAGTGAATAAAATCTTGTGTGTTGCTACGTCAGAGAAGATAAAGCGATCCAAAAGTGAAGGGCGTGGTTTGTATCTTTTACATATGTGGGAAGAGCACGGACCAAGGGCTGGAGGATGGAGTCGATGAATTGGGATATAAGCTCTGTGGGACAAGAGCAAGCCGAAACAATGGGATGACCCGGTGTGTCTGGTTTGTGGATTTTAGGGAGGACGTAGAATCTTGGCTTCTTAGGTTCCCTCACCACGAGTGAACTGGCCTGCGATGGTAATTTTCCATCATTAATGGCAACTAATGGTAATTCTACCGGCTCGGGTGACCTTTGTCCGAGGACGGAGGCGAAACCCGCTATGTTTAACACAGTCTGCTCCAGGACCGAAATCCGCAAATTTTGAAGTTGCCCCCCTGAAGACTATTACACTTCTGGAAACAGATCGTGCGTGATAGTTCACGAATTGTGCCAGAATAAATACAAGCACAATTAAACACAAGCGACGTAAAGATAGGTGAAATTACATCTAATCAGCATCTGACACACACACACACACACACACACACACACACACACACACACACACACACACACACACACACACACACACACACACACACACACACACACACACAGGAGACAGTTACGATAATTTGTGTTATAACTGGTTCTTTTCCGGCTAAGCGTGCTTATTTTTTCGCTGGGGTGTTCTCTTCTTTCTTTTCTCTTAACTGTCAAATCATTAACTCATTCAAATCCGACACGCCACGGCAAGACATAGGCGCCAAGCTATTCTGGCACAACCCTTGAACTATCACGCTCGATCTGTTTCCAGAAGGTGTAATACACTCTTCAGGGGGCAACTTCAACATTTGCGGATTTCGGTCCTGGAGCAGAGTGTGTTAAACACAGCGACTTCCTGCTTCAGCTTTTTCTTTTCGCCTCCGTCCTCGGACAAAGGTCACCCGAGCCGGTAGAAGTCTCAAACCACAGTACTCACACGACGATCGGGCTGAATTCGGCCGAAGTGGGCCCGCGCACGACTGTGCGCGGGCCCACTGCGGCCGACTTCGGCCCGATGGGCCTTTGCGTACTGGGGAGCTGTCCAGGCTTACAGTATTGGCAGCACTGTTTTAAAAGCACAGCTAACACAATCTTTTTGTAGTATATTTTATCGCCCCCTCCCCCCACCCCCCTCTCCCTCCCAAGGCAGATTCAATTAATAGCGGCCTTGGGCGTCGATACAGCTGGCCGGGTTAATTAAAAAAACAACCTTCCTGGCCTTATTAAACATTTTCCGCCTTTTTTTTTTTTCCAATTCAGCCTAGACACACTAAAAGAAGATATGGATCGACCATGATAGTTCACGTGTGGTGCCAGAATAGCTTGTCGCCTTTCCGCCTTTTTTCAGTTGAGTGGAATACTCTACAAGATGATGTGGTTCGACCATGATAATTCAAGGATGGCGGCAGAATAGCTTGGCGCCTGTAGGCGCCAAGCTATTCTGGCACCAGCCTTGAACTATCATGGTCGAACTATTTTATAACATTACTGGAGTCCTCAGGAGAGCTTCTAGTGTTGGAAATTGTGTCCCTCGGGCTCACACGTTTTACAAGCGCGAGACTGGCAAGGCGACCACTTGTATAATGCGATTACCTGTCTCAGAAAATCACCCATTGTTTGGTCCCATATATTTTTTCTGTTTTTTTTTTTTTTATGATGACCCTGTGCAAAAAGACCACCAGTCTTAGGCGACGATTTTAATAGTCCCTTGGGTGGTCGCTTTACAGGTGAATGATTTTATAGTCCCTTGGGCGGTCTCCTAACACGGGTTTGAGTAGTGTTTCCTACTGATAGATTGTAAACGAAAGCGTTTTGTGACGGTGCGTCCATTGCTCGGGTTGCGAGAAGCCCGAAATACTAATAATATGGAAAACACAAAAGCAGTAATAAAACTGATTTCCAGGGAGAAATATTTATAAAAAAAAAAGTCGCCGGAACGACTCTAGGGAACCTATACATTGACAGCTTCTGATAATACCCTTCCTCGGAAATGACGCCTTATTACGCGTCCTTGACTGCTACTGACTACACAGTTCACTGGAAATGACGTGTAATTACGCGTCCTTCACCGCTACTGACGACACTGTTCACCGGAAATGACGCATGATTAAGTGTCCTTGACTGCTACTGACGACAATGTTCGGCGGAAACAACGCGTAGTCAACACGTCAGTCTTTTGCGCCGAGCCGTAGCGTCAGTGGCAGGCGCGTACATTAACCCCATGACAGCTACTGACGATACCGCTCAGCGGAAAAGACGCGTGTACGCGTCTTTTCCGCCGAGCGGTATCGTCAGTACCAGTCATGGGGTTAAAACTTTAGGAGGAGGGAAGAACAAAGAAAAAGGCGTGTTAGTCGTAAGGAGACGCCGGCACGGAATAGGCAGGAGGCATCAGATGAACAGTCTGGAAGCTCAGATAGCAACCTCAAGCTCGACTCTATTACGGTTTAGGAAATAGTTCGACCATGATAGTTCAAGGGAGGTGCCAGGATAGTTTGGAGCCGGTAGGCGCCAAGTCATTCTGACACCACCCTTGAACTATCATGATCGATCTTTCTCCAGAACTTTGAAGATGGCCTCAAAGAAGATCTATAAAACTTTATAATTTCATCCTCAAAATGTAATGAGATAAAAATAATAATATTAAAAAAACAAACGGATGAGATGAGAGGGGTGGGGATGAGGTGGTTAGGGGGTGAGGGTCGGAGGTGGGGAGGGGGATAAAGAGGGAGCATTATTATTATAAAACCTTAACAAGCAAAGTAAAATAACAATGCTGTCAATCAATTTCGGCCCCTGCTGGGCGCTGCACTGCACAATGCAGTATATATCAGTTTACAATTACAAGCACACCGCGGCATCTCCGGCTGCCGTTATTTAGCAACTAAAAACCAGCATCTCCACTTTTGAGAAAAGCGACATTTTCATTGCTGTACAACGAAAATCTCGCTTTTCTGAAAAATTTACATAGTGGTTTTTGCAAATATAACGGCGGATCTCTCCTACTGTCCAATCGGGTAGCCATTATAGCATGACTGATTTGTTCCATGCCATATCGGTTTGTACCGTGCTTCGAGACATTCATCTCTATGCTCTACTCCGATATGCTATCTAAACTGAAGAATCCACCAGTCAGTTCGTTTCTTCTGCAAGAGGCATATATTCTCATGTGCCCCTGCATCTGCAGGGGCTCATGATAATCTATGCTTCTTGCTGGCAGACATCGGCTTGAATTATCTCGTCGGATTCGCAAGTATTAGTCATAATGGGTTCCACTCTACCCCTGAAAAACAGTGAAAGCTTCAACTTTTGCTTTTGATGTTCGCATGTGTACGTGCAATTGCGATTTAGCTCTTTCAGGGACAACGTCAGTTGGGAGAGGGTTGGTTTGAAAACCGGTGTAGCATGCTCCATAGTCTCCCTACAGACCTGTCTAATAACTAGGTCTGCGAAACGTTGATTCACGTGACTTCGATGATTGTCAAAAATGCCAGAGGGGTTTCCCGTGCTATTTTTAACAATAAACAAAATACGTCAGAGTTGTGCGAGGACGAAGAATATCTACAGGCAAAGTTTTACATAAACCATGACACGATTTTTGACGAAAACTGGCAAGCGGGGAAAGCAGAACGGCTAAAAATATTCCCTCACGGCTGAAGAAACTGGTCGGGATGAGCCCTTGACTGTAGAGGGAATTCTATCAGGTCAAAGTTTACCTAATCAAAAACTGTTTATTTTTTCATGTGATGATGTTCATTATTGATGTGATTATTATTTCACACGTTCACTTAAAAAAAACTTCATAGACAATTCATGTTTAACTCACTCGAGACGAACGGCTTCCATATCCGGATGTTGTTCGTCTCGAATGAGTTAAAAAAAATGCTGACTTCCGAGAGTCATATGAAAGGTCAGCCTCTATCGAAGTCATTTGTCGTTGAATAAGCTGAGAAATGGCACGGTTATTTCGAACAGAACAAAGTAGGCTACATACATCATTACATGCTACAATGACCTCTTCGAGAGGCTGATCCGGGGTCAATTTGGTGTGAAAAAACTACTAACGCTGATTAACCTAGGATCGCTTGGAGTAGAACACCACTAACTCATTGACCCGAGGTACTTTGGAATGAAAAACTGCTGTCACAAATTGTTCACACTGGCATGAAAACTGCTACTCCAGATTGTAAAAACTGCTACACCAGGTCGACGCGGAATCACTTTGTCCTGGCAGACTTGGCAAGCTTGCCCGAACAAAGTGACTCCCGTCGATGTGGCGTTGGGGGTCAATGTGGTGGGTTACACACTGCGGCGCACTGATTGCATGACGAGCACACATCATACAACTTTGGAGTACATTAGTGCAGTGGTAACGAGATGAAACAGCTAGATGGGTCAGCGCGTTCGCGGAGTTTGCATTAAAAAGGTTCTTTGAGTGTGTTCCGCTTCATACGTACTACTAATTATCTGTCTGTGCTTCTCTTTCGTTGGAACTGAAGATGGCTGGGTGGCTGGCTGGATTGTTTTTCATTCGATGGATGGATGATGGATGGATGATGGATGGATGGATGGATGGATGGATGGATTGTTAGCGTTATTGCTTGACTGATTCCTTGATTGACTTATCGACTGATTCGATTGATTCTTCAATTGATTGATTGATTGATTGATTGGTTTGTTGGTTGGTTGGTTGGCTCTTTTGTTTGTTCGTTCGTTTTTTTTGTTCGTTCATTTGTTCATTCATTCATTCATTCATTCATTCATTCATTCATTCATACACTCATTCACCGATTCACTGACTGACTGATTACAACTTAATGCATACAAATACAGCAAAAACAACGCTTGCCAACAACTGGAATACCACCTCTTTCAACAAAATGTTCAGTGCGCACCGCCGCCTCGGTGTAATGCTCGTAATTTTTTTAAAAGCCACTACCAAGGAGCTGATGTCCTTTACCTCTCCTCTGTTTGATGAACGGGAAACCGAGGAATAACAGCGAATCGTAACATCATCCCTCACCTCCCACATCATCTGTTTTACACGCTTCTACAGACCTGCCAGGGACCACCTGTTTGACGCTTTCAATGCCAGGTATCGCAGGATGTGTTTTAACGCCTAAGAACCGCATCCACACGAGGAAGACAACTATAAAATGGTGCCAGCAAGAGGCATAGAACTTCATGAGCCCCCGCAACTGCGGGGGCTCATGAAGTTCTATGCCTCTTGCAGTTGGTTTCTATTACGATTCTCGGAAGGGACAGGGTTAGGGTGTGTTTTATAATCTTTCCCTAGTTATTTCTATATCAATATATATATATATCTTTTTGATGTTGGCAGAAGCGCAAAGAAACAACCATCTTAAAACATGGAAACGAACCTGCTTACACCGAATAGTGATGAAGTTTAAACCCGGGTGATTTCCTGACTCCGAGACATGATGTAAATGAACCAGTCACTACATGCACAAAACAAAGACCCTGCGACTGCAATGGCCCATGAGGATCTGCGCGTTTGGAAACTGGAAGGTTTTTGCTGACGAAACGTCCTGCGATAAACTTCTAACCGGTTCCGCTATGGTAACGAAGAGAGACGAAGCGATACAGTAAGCACAGACACCGCGCCTCGGTGAGTAACCGTGGTATATGAATGAGATGTACTTTACATTCATGGCAGGGGTGGGCGAAGGTATTAGTGGGGTAATGGGGGGGGGGGGGGCGGGGGGCGGGGGGCGGTGCATTGAGTGATTAAGTGCCCGTGCACCGCCCCATCCCCATTCCCATTCCCCTTAAGCCATAAGTTTATTTGTTTGTTTGTGAATGAAACTGTAGTTGAGACTAATTCTGGCTTCTCTCTCTCTCTCTCTCTCTCTCTCTCTCTCTCTCTCTCTCTCTCTCTCTCTCTCTCTATCTCTCTCTCTCTCCCCCTCCTAATCCTCTTCTGTCGTTTAATATTTTCAATGCTGAGAAAGGGGAGCAGGGTGGCTAGGTGGTAGAGAGCTCGCCTCTCATCCAAAAGGTCGCGGGTTCGAATCCAGCTGGGGTCGAAATTTGTTCAGACTCTACTCGGAGCCCTGTATTTGAAATCACCTTCGTTGGGGACAAAAGACGTGAAGCCCTAAACGTTTAAAGTTTTTCAGTGCCGAGAAAAATTGAGCACTACAAAACTGCTAGAGGTATAGATTCTCATGAGCCCCTGCAATTGCGGGGGCTTATGAGGATCTATGCCTCTTGGTGAAACGACATTGTCATGGGAACTTTGACGTAAACGTTGAATTTAAGATATCTTCTTCTACTGCGTTCCCCTCGCCTGGTCATGCCTAGATTTTCAGTCCCGTCAGGTGTATGTAGCTTTCGGTCTGATTTATTTAACTCATTCTACCCCAACACCGAACCCCCTAAATGTTGCCGTTGTCCTCTGAAGACTGCATTGCGGTGCAGGACACAGATCGACCTTGATAGTTCAAGGGTGATGCCAGAATAGCTTGGCGCCCATAGGCGCCAAGCTATTCTGGCATCACCCTTGAACTATCATGGTCGATCCTTATCTTGCTGTGGTGTGTCAGGGGTAGAATGAGTTAAAAAAAAGTCTGCGTGCACAGGCAGTGAAAAGGTTAATTTCCCCGCAAGTAGTGGAAGGAACCTCGTGGGCCCTAGGCCATGAGGTGCAAAAAGGACGTAAACAGACCAGCAGCCAGCACATTTTACTATAGTCGAAGAACAGCACACACTGCAGGACACACAAAGTATGAGTATCTGCATGGTGTTTACATGCAACCCGGTAAGTGACAGTTTGGCACAAAAATATGTTTTCAAGCGATGCTGCTGCCTTCTTTGATCTTTTTTTCTCATTCATTGGCAGATATTGGCGTAGGGGGGGGGGGGGGGGGGGAGTTCCGGACTCCTCCCCCTCCACTGACCACAAATTCTTAAAAAAATGCTGTGTCAAAGTCCCTTTTCTGGACACCCCCTCCCCCACCATCTTTTTTTTTTTTTTTTCTTTTTTTTTTTTTTTTTTTTTTTTTTTGATTTTTCGCCCACTGGGTATCTAGGTCTGGCTTCGGGAGGCACGGCTGTGTGCGTGGTGCTATGTTACCGCCCCCCGCCCCCTTCCCTCCCCCCCCCCCCCCCCGTTTGGTTTTACGTCCGCTGGGGAGTAAGGTCTGGCGTCGGTAATGCATTTTCTGTCAGGTTCAAGGTCCCAAAGAAAGATGTGGACCTCCCCCCCTCACACGCGAAACCCACCATCCCCGGGAGGTAACTGATCCGACCCTGCTATTTTGTTCTGACGAAAATTGTGGGTCGTACAGGAAAAATGCACATAACCGCCTCATAAGAAGAAAACCTAAGTTCTCATATTCTGACAAAACTGTATTTTTTTACTTTTGGTTTTTCAACACACAATATTTAGTTAAGAGGTTGGGTGAAAACACCATACGCCCTTAAAGCGCTTCTAGTGCAAGGTTGCCCACCGCCAACTCGAGCCATAAATTACCACTAACCCGCGTGCAAAATAAGCACACCTAGGCAAATAAATCACTCGGAGACTCCGTCCGCTACCCACACGAGAACAAAAAGTCACCACAACATCGCAGTCACTCGACATTTGGGAGGAGCAGCCCTGCTGTGAAACGCTCCAGATAGTTGTACGATGATCATGATTTGGCCCTTTGGATGTCCTGGTCTGTAATTTTGGACCTTACGGTCTAAGGCCGTTAAGTGCAAAATCACAGACGATCAATGACACAAGCAACGAATATATTCTGGAGTCACATTCCCATTTGTAGTACACTGATTAGCAACAACTATTGTTACATTAACTCATTCTACCCAACACCGAAATCCCCAAATTTTGCTGTTGTTCTCCGAAGACTGCACTGCAGCGCAGGACACAGATCGACCATGATAGGTCAAGGGTGATGCCAGAATAGCTTGGCGCCCACAGGCGCCAAGCTATTCTGGCATCACCCCTGAACTATCATGGTCGATCCTTATCTTGCTGTGGTGTGTCTGGGGTAGAATGAGTTAATATGTCAGACTCCCATAGGTAAACTTTTGTAACTGATGCATGTATACGTTAGATTATTAAGTTTCAAGTTTAAAGAGTATTTTTGCGGTCTAAAATCACCCAGATATGAAGAGACATTAAATAAACTTCAGTAATTCATTCAAGATATTCGATATATTTTAAACTTAGTGTTTCCGCCGATGATTCCCAAACAAATGTCGCATTTCGTTTGCTCTAGTGCTCTAATACTGTCCAGGATTGCGCAGACAACAACAGCACTGACAAGATTGAAGACCATAAGGAAGGACAGCCGAAACATCACGCTCTGCTCCAAGATCAGACTGATGCGCTCCTTAGTAATCTCAGTGTTCATGTATGCCTGCGAGTCATGGACCCTAACAGCAGACCTTGAAAGGAGGATACAAGCCACTGAAATGAGATGTTTTCGAAGGCTGCTTGGCATTTCATACAGAGATCACATCACGAACGTGGAAGTGGGAAGCAGAATCAGGCAAGCCATCGGGCCCTATGAAGAACTATTAGCCATTGTGAAAAAACGCAAACTGAAGTGGTATGGGCATGTCACGCGTTCAGCAGGGCTTGCCAAAACAATCCTGCAAGGCACTGTGCAAGGAGGACGAAGGAGAGGAAGACAGAGGAAAAGATGGGAGGACAATATCTCAGAGTGGACAGGACTGAGGCTGGGTGATACGCTAAGAATAGCAGAGAACAGAGAGGAATGGAGGGAGCTGGTTGCCAAGTCATCAGTGGTGCCCCAACGGTCGGCAAGACTACGGGAGATAGATAGATAGATAGATAGATAGATAGATAGATAGATAGATAGATAGATAGATAGATAGATAGATAGATAGATAGATAGTGTTTCCGATAATTAATAAAATGTCGCATAGCTTTTGCTCCACAGTAAGTAATGAAAATGCAAATGTCGCTTATCTTACTAAACTGGACTTTTCTTTGCTTTCATAGGGCACATTTAGCCTTGTTATATCAAGCTATTCTGGAACCACTTAAGAACTTTAGAGGCGCCAAACTATTCACGCATCACCTCCACTCTGAACTTTAAAAGCGCAATATTATTCTGGAACCGATAGCACTGTCATGGTCGATCTGTCTCTGTAAACTGATATAAACTGTAGTTTCCAGAGGCCAACTCTCAAATGAAGAAATACTCATGTTACAACTAGCTCTTTGAGTAAACTAGTGCAAATGGACAGGACTTAGATTATGGCCTATCGAAAAACAACGAGAAACCGCGAGACCTTGCGAGGGGCTAATGGGAATCGATGACGTCTTGCAGATGGACGTGTAAAAAAAGACGGACTAACGAGAAACAACGGGAAAATGCGAGAGCGTGTGCGAGACCCTGCTCAATATCAAACACCAGTTGGCTTGTCTTGTCTGGAGATTGTTGACTTGGTCGCTGCCGTTCATTATCGGTACTCCTGCAAGTAAAACAATGGTTGAACAGAGAGAGAGAGAGAGAGAGAGAGAGAGAGAGAGAGAGAGAGAGAGAGAGAGAGAGAGAGAGAGAGAGAGAGAGAGAGAGAGAGAGAGAGAGAGAGAGAGAGAGAGAGAGAGAGAGAGAGAGAGAGAGAGAGAATTGAATTGAATTGAATTGAAACTTTATTTTCTAAGGATGAAGACAGTAGGCACGCAGGCCTTTTTACACGTCTGTCCTTAATAACATTTTAAATAAATATAACAGCATGACAAATAAATAAAAATAAAAAGAGGAGATAATAATAATAATAATAATAATAATAATAATAAACAAATATTTCGCGCACGAGCGCGCACACACATACACACACACATACACACAAACACACACACACATACACACACACACACATACACGTTCAGTCAGATGTAAGGCAGCACAAGAGTAATACATGATGCCTATTACTCAAGTGATGCGTTACAATACGCTCGCACCCACACACACAGACGCACACATACTCACGCGTGCGCATTCATTAGATTTAAATAAACCTAAAAGTTATCATAGGTTATGTCAGTGAAAGAATATTAACTCTAAGATTTCAACTAAAAACTGAAAGAGTAAAGTTAAAACTTCAAAAGTAAACTTTTGAACACTAACCATCAACTGTAACTATTGAGGAATTGAAAATATCACACATACACACACAGACACACACACATACTGACACACGCGCATGCACACACGTATGCTAGTTGTAAGGCACCACAAGAATAAAGTAAAACACCCATTACTCGAGTGATGCGTTGCATACACACGCGCGCGCGCGCGCGCACACACACACACACACACACATACACACACACACACACACACACACACACACACACACACACACACACACACACACACACACACACATTCAGTCAGATGTAAGGCAGCACAAGGGTAACGCATGGTGTCTGTTACTCAAGTGATGCGTTACAATCACGCACGCACGCACACACACACACGCACACATACTCACACGTGCACATACAATCAATTAAAATAAACATATAAAAATGATCATAGATTATATGAAAAAATATTAACTCTAAGATTTCAACTAAAAACTAAAAGATTAAAGTTAAAACTTCAAAAGTAAACTATTGAACACATCAACTGTAACTATTCAGGAATTGAAAATATTACACACACACACACACACACACGCACGCACGCACGCACGCACGCACGCACGCACGCACGCACACACATACACAGAGAGAGAGAGAGAGAGAGAGAGAGAGAGGAGAGAGAGAGAGAGAGAGAGAGAGAGAGAGAGAGAGAGAGAGAGAGAGAGAGAGAGAGAGAGAGAGAATCGTTGAAACTTTATTTTACAACGGTTAAGGCATTGACGTCGTCATCGACATAGCCATTTTTCAAACCTGCCGTTGCTAACAACTACAAGTCTATCTACACATGTACATACATATAAGTAAAACATAATACTTACAAACAATTGACAGTATTGTTCACATAGGCAGACATACTCATAGACTCTCAGACACCCTCCCCCCCCTCCTTTCCCTCCACCCCCCCCCCCGCACCTCTCCCCCTCCACACACACACACACACACACACACACACACACACACACACACACACACACACACACACACACACACACACACACACACACACACACACATAGAGCTAAGTAGTTCAAATGATAAATGAAAAGGATAACAGGGTTAATTGGGAATAAATTGGACCAGGCATAGAAAGAGACATAATACATGTAGTTAAGGCATCCATAGGCCCTACGAGTGATCCACGAAATACTTGCAGAGACCCTTTTTAAAACAGGCTAGCGAGGAGGCGGATTTTACATGGTCGGGAACCGCATTCCAGATTTGTGTCCTTGAGAAGGATAAGCTGGTTTTCTGGTGTTTCCAAGTTCATTGGGCTCAGACTTGAGGAACAAAGGGGAGATGTACTCAGGTGTTTCGCGCTTCCACACTTTGAACATCAAAATTGCTTTGTTATATTTGAAATGATCTTGAAGAGGCAGGAGAGCTGTTTTGTGAGCTTTTCTTCTGTGGTTAGGTGTGGATCAGGGCAGATTATTTTGGCCGCCTGTCTGTGTAGGGAATTGAGTCTCTTTAAATGGACCTCACTACATCTATCCCATACCGTTGACGCGTAATCGACGTGAGAACGTATGTGTGCATTATAAAATAGTTTACGGGTATCTGAATCGGTATAATATTTCAGTTTTGATAACATAAAGAGATTTTTTTGCTATGTTGCATAAGGCATCTGTATGAGCTTGCCATTTTAGCTGACTGTCGATTGTAATCCCTAGTACGCGATGTCCGTTTACCTGTTCTACCTGACTACCTTTAACTCATTCTACCCCAGACACACCACAGCAAGATAAGGATCTACCATGATAGTTCAAGGGTGATGCCAGAATAGCTTGGCGCCTATGGGCGCCAAGCTATTCTGGCATCACCCTTGAACTATCATGGTAGATCTGTGTCCTGCACTGCAATGCAGTCTTCAGGGAACAACGGCAAAATTTGTTGATTTCGGTCTTGGGGTAGAATGAGTTAAGTGAAAGGTTAAGTAATAGAGGCGTTATCTGCTGTTTTTGGCGCGTGGCTATTACCATCGATTTCGTTTTGACTGGATGAACAACCAGAGAGAGAGAGAGAGAGAGAGAGAGAGAGAGAGAGAGAGAGAGAGAGAGAGAGAGAGAGAGAAGAGAGAGAGAGAGAGAGAGAGAGAGAGAGAGAGAGAGAGAGAGAGAGAGAGAGAGAGAGAGAGAGAGAGAATCAATGAATCAATGAATCTTTATTTTACAACGGGGGAGAGAGAGAGAGAGAGAGAGAGAGAGAGAGAGAGAGAGAGAGAGAGAGAGAGAGAGAGAGAGAGAGAGAGAGAGAGAGAGAGAGAGAGAGAGAGAGAGAGAGAGAGAGAGAGAGAGGGATGATGAAATGTTGATGAAACGTTTTTATTCAGGATACAAAGTTTTAGGCATAGCAATGCCTATCTTCAAAACTGTCCTGCTACTCTACACATATAAAAATACATCAGACGATACAGCAAAAGATAAAACATATATAAGTAAGTATATCCGCCCCACCATCAGAAATAATAATAATAATAATAATAATAATAATAATAATAATAATAATAATAATAACAATAATAATAATAATAATAATAATAATAAATAAAATACAACAATAATTAAAACAATATATTATAATACTTGTATGAACCTGACATGTTAATGCAGACAGTCAAACTATTACATAATCTGCAGCAATCTGCTGTGCTGGAGCAACATACAAAGCCGAAAGATGAACATTCACATCGACAGCAGATATTTATGGACGCGAGCTCTGAAGATAGATAACTTTGAAATAGTCTTTAAATGAGAGGGCAGCTTATTCCATGACTTAGCACCGGAAAATGATTTGCTAGATTTGAAGAGAGAGAGAGAGAGAGAGAGAGAGAGAGAGAGAGAGAGAGAGAGAGAGAGAGAGAGAGAGAGAGAGAGAGAGAGAGAGAGAGAGAGAGAGAGAGAGAGAGAGAGAGAGAGAGAGAGAGAGAGAAAGCACATTACGCACACTTCCATCAGACAGAATCTACGCCTCTCTTAAAGATCCCCTGTCATCAGGAGCCCCGGAATCCAATAATCTGTCGTGAATTATAAATAACATTAATTCTTTCATCCGTGGGTGGCCCCGTGCGTTTTCACACCTGCAGTGCCAGAGCACTCAAGCATAATTTCATATGCAATAGGCATAAATTCTCATGAGCCCCTGCGGACGCAGGGGCTCATGAGAATTTATGCCTATTGCCATTCGCAAAAGATCGCTCTAACATTCGCAGAAAGAGGAGTTAGAAGGGGTTTATGTCTGCGAGTGAGCAAACATTAGATCTTGATTACCTTTGAAACCATATGACGTCACCTCTGATGACCAATCATTTTCTCCTTTTTTTTTTTTTTAATGACACGACTATTTAGTTGACAGTCATAATGCTTTCACAGCATCACCGTCCCGGCCCCGGTAGCTCGACTCGCAATCCAGGAGGAAAAGACGGGCTTGTTCAATATCAGGTCCGTTGAAAGGTCCTGGTAAATCAAAGTGGCACAGTTGGGGTGCGCCTGAGTTGATCAGTATTCAGGTCGTACTCCATAGGTAATAGATTTCCCTGTCCCCCATAACCCGCCCGTCAGGGCCGTCCATTATCATTTCGGTGCCGTGGACGTTAAACCCGAACTAACCTTTCACAGTGATACACAGTGGGAAAAAATACAAAAAGACAATTAGGCATTGAATCGTCTGTGTTGGGTTACTTCAAGGGTTACATAGTGGTATTGTAGTCCGATGAAGATGATTATCAGACCAACGCGCCGAAGGCTCGGAGGTCTGATAATCAGCTTCAGAGGACTACAAACCACGATGTAACCCGAGAAGTATCCCAAAACAGACTGTTCAATAGCATTGTCGTTCAGTCTAAATTACACTATTTAAAGCCTCGAATGTGTGTCTGACGTCAGGAGTAAAACGCCAAATATTTCTGACGTCAGACTGTATTTTCCGGGAAATACATAGGGGACGCGACTCTTTGTGAATAGGCTACCCAGCCCGGTCGTGCAAATGTGCTTGATTTTTGCCGCTGGAATTCAAACGTTTAGCATTGGTGCTATTTCTAAGGCAGCCAATGACAATATCAGAATCTGTATCAATCAAGTGCGGACTTTTCTTACTGGGTTCAAGTGATAGAACTTCTAAATTCTGAGCGCAGGACTGCGTGGCAAGCGACTGGATATACAGATCTGTAGATCTGATTTCGTACATGAAGATCTGTAGATCTGATTTCGTACATGAAGCATGTATTGGCATCTTTCGCCATCCAGTATTGAGCTCCTGCACGCATTGAACAATGACGATCTTTTCAACAATAACTGGAATGTCATTGATGTGTCACCTTTTCTTTATTTATTTTTCTTTCTCTCTTACTGCACGAGTGGCAGCAGCCTTTGCTTTCTAAACAGCATACATGTTGACATGGAGCACAATGGAAAGTTTCGAGCTGTCTCAGTTCAGAGTTTGAATTGCGACTCATTTGTATAGCACTTGTGTAGTGTGCTCACCGCTTGAGTCATGCCGAAATAAGGTACATTTGTTTTATTTCCTTATCGTCTACCACCATTCGATCTTTGTGTTTTCCAGTTATTTATGATGTAAGGTGCCGGACAGCCCTGATCAAAGCGTTCAGACAAAAGACCCATGACCGATAGATTTGTGCGCGATACTAGAATTGCGGATTGGCCAGGTGATTAAAAATTACAGGTACGGCAATGGTTCTAGGAGGTAGGCATTGGGGCATTGAACCCCCTGCGATTTTTAGATAATGACCAATCACAGTGTCGGAAAATGGAGTGACTGAAAGACAATGTATGATGTAACATGGAACAATACAACTGACACATCTAAGTGTAACTGAGATTCTCACTAACTGTAAATGATAAAGAGTTAATCACCACGATTTGAAACACAACTTTAAAAAAAAAAGGTTCGTCAGTTGAATTCTCTTCTCTAATTAACCCGCTGGCTGTCCATAGCGCTTTTGGTCGAGGTGATTCCTGCAGGAATCACCTCGACAAAAAGCGCTATGGATGAGCCGAGGAAACCGTTTTATTACAGCCTAATATACCACCAGCTTTGATAATATATACAGTCAAATCCAGAAGACCTTCAAAGGGTTAAACAATCACTCCTTACAATTCATTTGAGAAGAGAAGGAATTTCTGAGAGATTTCAGGGAAGGTTATAAACACTGTGTTAACCAATCTTTTGTTTATCAGCGTTTGTGTTTAAACTGGATTAGACTGTAATGTATGTGCTTGTCGGTGCTTTCGGCCGGAACCTAACGGCTCTTGACACCCCCCCCCCCCCCCCCATCTCCCTTCTTCCCCTTGCATTACTGCAAGATATCAGATACCGGGGAGGCTACTCTTAAAAAAAGGGGAAGTAAATTCACCAAAGATAAATCATTCAAGCAGTTCCTGCGTCGCCTACTACACAGACAAAATGTGACTGTAGGGATAGATGCTATGTACAGCGAATGTGCAAATAACTTGTGACGACGGAGGCGTTTTGCGGGCTTCGCCGTTAACTCATTAACCGCAGGGGCAAGGAGAAGGTTACATAGCTGCAAGAGACATAAACCCTCATGAGCCCCCGCAGTCGCGGGGGCTCATGAGGATTTATGTCACTTGTTAGTCCTGTGTTCCGCCGCACGCCTAATTTCTCATCCTACTCAAATGTGCGTCAGTTCTTCGCGTGACTGTCGGCCAGTGTGCTGGCAATCGCTCCTGACGCGCAGTTCGTGATCACTGGCAGCGAAGGGTTTAACCGAACCTCGAAAAAGAATATTGTCCTGTTGAGGGTACAATGTATCACGTCATAATCTTCACGCGGTTAAACTTACTTCATGCGTGGTCTATAGTGGTCAGCGTCATTGACAGAAAACTCCAGTTTTGTGGTAAATACACTAAGCCATGCACTGAGGAAATCCAGACCAAAAAGGCCGGTGACTGCTAAGCGTGTAAAATGCAGAGAATAACACAACGAAGAAAAAAGTACGCTTAAAGAAGCCAGTTACAACAGAGTTTATTGTTATTGAGGGTAAGAAAAAAAAAAAAAAAAAAAAAAAAGCAAACCATGTATACACTTCGCTATAGACCTGGTCAGAGAGAAAGCGACAACTTTGAATTCGTGCAAGAGAAAGCAACAAAACTTTGAATTCCTGCAGGAATCACATCGACAAGAAGCGCTGTGGACAGCCAACGGGTTAATAAAAGAGAAGAAGATTCAACTGACGAGCTTTCAAAAAGAAAATTGCGTTTCTCGGTGATAAATCATTTACTGTTACAGAGAATCTCAGTTATACTTTGATTGACAATGGTCAATTTTTCCTTAACGCTTGTCCGTAGCGTCAAATTTTATTGGTGAGGGTACGTTCACGCCAAAACACTCCCAACAACGAACGAGAGCGAAATCACGGGGGATAAACAGTCTCTAACAGAAGCATGACAACACTCCGATCATCTCCAAGAGGCATGAGATGTTCGGAGTGTTGCCCGGAGGGCTCATGAGGATCTATACCTCTTGGAGATGTTCGGAGTGTTGCCCGGAGGGCTCATGAGGATCAATACCTCTTGGAGATGTTCGGGGTGTTGCCTATGCCTATGGCTGCAGCGTATTATCAGCCGTGACACCGCTCTCGTTCGTTGTTTGGAGTCGTTCGGCGTAAACGTAACCTGACCACTGACTGCCCTGTGCCCGTGTGGAGGAGCAGAGCAGACTACAGAGCACATCCTCCAGGACACTCGACTGTGGGAACCACCAGCTGCTGAGGGAGGAGATATACGTCGAAGCCCGCCACTCTACAAGAGAAACTGTACGGGCCTGTGGAGGCGCTACAGAAGACCCGGGCACAGATTTCATTCCGCTGAGAGCCAAACTCCAAGTGTGATGGCGTTCGAGAAGAAGAAGAAGACGACTAGGCGAAGTCGGAACTGCCCCTTGACACTGTTTATAAGATTTATCGTCAGTAAAATTACTTCCCTTTGTCTTTTTCGAGGTTAGTTCCCCTGGCTCCGATTTCTTGCAGATATGCGCGTGGGCGTGTGTCGAGAGCCGGTAGGTCCCAACAAAAACACCAAAAAGCACACTGCATAAACGATCAAGGCCGGTTGTATATTAGGCTGTAAAAGGACAAATTGTCACTTTCTCCACGCAGTGACAAAAATAAAGTTGCGAAGTGTATACTTGTTTCTTTGTCTGTTTTGGAAAACAGTTCTGTTTTGGAAAAGGTGTTTCACCCGAACTATTAATAAATTGTGTTGTAACTGTCTTTTCTAAGCGTGTTTCTTTCGGCGTTGGGTTATTCTCTACTGAGCTGCAAGAGACATAAACCATCATGAGCCCCCGCAATCGCATTTGTTTGTGCTAGGCCAAATAGATCTGTAATCAATGAGCTACGCGACCAGAGAAACATACGTGTGCCTCTGATATAACGCACATTTCTCTAAATAATCAGTGAATTATATGAAACACAGTTCTCTACAACCAGTGATCTCTATTTGACGCACTGTTAGAACTCTCGTCTGGCGCAGTTTTCCGAGGGCCTACCTACCACTTATTTTACCCACACTGGTTGTCTCCCTCGATCCGCTGTAAGCGAATCGAGCGAGACAACCAGTATGATACTTGTGGTACTTACTTTATCAATGAAGCAATTTGCCGGCTTCGTTTGACGACAATACATCACTTTAAAACCAAGGCGCGTGACAGAGGGTGAAGGGAGATAACCTCTTCGTGCCAAACGAAAGAAAGGATAAAAGTGGCCGCCAGGGCCGGGCAAGTGTTCATATCCGCTATCTGCAAGGCCTGTTGGGATGTTCGGTCAAAGAACATAGAAGCAGTAGTGTCGAGACTTCCACCGGCACCCGATGTTTTTTTATACTCACGGAGGAATGGGCATCGACTGTGGCAAAACGTCTTCGGGCCCACGACGGCCGCAGTGGGCCTGAGAACCTTAGTTTATGGGATGAGCACATGTGAATGCAGACTGAGGCTCGTGACAGTAAATACCTGTTGCAGATACATGTGGGTAGACCCGCTGTATTTATTTATTTACTTATTTCAGTATTTATTTATTTATTCATTATGGGTGCCTTATAACATAGGTCGGATAAAACAAAATCGGATATGGTGATTTTTTGTCCACTACAGTCTAGGATGCAGATGAGAGGAATTATGTATATGTGCAAGTTTTTACTTTGTTTGAAGATGCAATTGACTCCGATGCTGTTGTATTGGAACATGGGAACATATGCCTCTTACAATAATTAAGTTCCCTCTGTTTGAAGATGTAAAGAAGGCAGAAGTTATGGAGGAGGAGGCACGAGTTGTCATGATCCCCTGCTGTTGTAGAGGGGAATAATATGACAATACATGCTCTTGCAGGTGAAATTAGTGGCTGTCGGAGGTGGAGACACACAGATACTCAGTTTGAGGATGAGGCCGACCTGTTTGAGCAAGTGGCATGAACAGCCATAAGCGCTTGCTGTTGAATCGGCATATGACAATCTGTGCTTTTGCAGATGAAATTAGGGACTATCGGAGTCGAAGACTCAAAACTTCTATTTTGTACTCAGTATTGAGGATGCAAATGTTGCCGACGACTTCTAAGAAGGAGGGACAAATTGTCATGTGCCCCTGCATCCGCAGGGCTACATGACAATCTATGCTCTTGCAGATGAAATTTGGGGTTGTCGGAGTCGGAAACTTAAAGATTTTTGTTTTTCTCTATTTTGTTGTTGTTGTTCTGTTTGTGGATGCAAATGTTGCAAGATGCATAGATTATCATGATAGATTATCATTATCATACGAATGCAGGGCCAATGAGACTCTATGTCTCTTGGGGATGAAACGGGGGGCTGACTTGGAGATCACAAATGCAACAGACGGAAGTCATGTTCGAGAACTAAAGTTAGTTTAGCGTATATTTACAACCACTTAAAGATCCTCTCTTTGAAAGATGAGGGCCGCTGGGAACAGTAAACTGATCACAACCGGGATGGGCCCCAGTAAACACACGTCATCGGGCCGATGTCGGCGGGCCCACTACGGCCGACGTCGGCCCCAGATCTTTGCTTACTGGGACACGATCGCGTATTAGAGGCAGACAATAGAGTCTTTGATGCCTCGTAAAATGTGACGTCAAAGACTGACAAATGTGACATCAAAAGAAAAATATGACGCTAATGAAACCACGATACGTGCTTTCTTCAGACGATTGTACCTTTGAGGCCCTCATCAAACGTGGATAGGGCAGGGGATAACAAAAAGAAATTTGATGTCGAAGAAAATGTGATGGCAAATAAAAAAATCTCAATCGACGCTTTCAAAGTGTTAGAATTTAATAGTGCCTCGCCACCGCTTAACGGCTTAAACTGCTGGGGCAAGGCGAACGCTACCCATCTGCAAGAGACAAAAATCCGCATGAGCCCCCGCAGTCGCGGGGGCTCATGTGTATTTTATGTCTCTTGTTAGTCCTTTGTTCTGTAAGCCAATTGTTGGTCTCAGTCTAAGTTCTGTTGTTCACGCAAATGTTGCTTAGAGTGCATTGGTTTCAGACGCGAAATTCGTGACCGCTGGCGAGGGGGTTACAAATGTAGCTCTTAGTATTAAAGACAGGGCGACGGATAGGAAAAAGTAGGACTTTTTACTTCTAATTATTAACCTAGGAATTATTGTCATTGCTACTGACTAACGTCAATCCTTGTGCTACAGGCACAGGCGCGAATCAGTTACTTTCAGAGATGGGGGGTTGGGGGGGGGGGGGAGGGGTAGGCGGTAGCCATATGACTTCTTCATCTTCAGCGTTCCCGAGTTTCTGCCTCAGATGTCAAGATTGGTTGTTGAGATGAAGTTCGTGGTCTGCAGTAGGTCTAGAATGGAGCCCCAGAGTTTCTCTGACAGCGTCGCTCCATGTGGCCAGTGCTGTATCCTGGCGTCTTGGTACAGGGGACAGGACTGCAGTACATGCTCTGGGGTCTGTAAACCAGTTTCACACAAGTAGTCTGCAGTGTGTGACAGTCCAAGGCGGTACAAGTGTGCACACAAACGGCAGTGACCAGTCCTTAGACGGAATATGGTGGTCTGTTGGTGGCGCTGGAGGTGTCTTAACTGGTCATCAGATGGTGGGTTTGTGCTGGGTCTGCCAGTCTGCATGATAGTGCCGCTTACTGAAGGTTTTGACTTCCTGGAAGGACATCGGTTGGTTTGGCTGCTCAAGCTTGCTGCCGGACTTGGCGAGCCATGTGATTTTCAGGAGAACATTTTAAGGAAAGGGGTAAGGGGGTGGGGGAGTTCCAAAGTCACAAAAAGGGACTTTAATATAGCATTTTAAAATAATTTTTGGGCTTCAAACACAACCAGTGGCTGCACGCACAATGGATTATAAGTGACCCCGTGTTCAACTTATCATATGGCGGTCATCTCTGAATCAGAATGAGCCCATATTAAAGGTTCTGGAGGTGTCACCAAATGACTATGTACCAGTTGCAAGAGATCAGGCGCCAAGCTAATCTGGCACCACCCTTGAATTATCATGGTCGAGCCGTCTCCTGCTGTAATGACTCGGGGCTAAATGGGTTCAGTCAGACGAAAGAAGGACTAAGGGAACAGCGAATGTGATCAGGGGTGCGATCGAGCGATCAGTGCAAGGGCAGTGCGTGCACACTGTACAGTGTTACGTGTTGAGTCGTAGTCGTAGTATGGTAAACACACCAGACGCACGCACGTAACGTTCTTTTAAATAATCTTCATTCAGCTGCAACCCCTCACACGTGGCTTAAGGATGTAGACAATACTGGAGTAACAGTTCCAACAATATTTTAATTCAGCGATGCGATCTCCACAGAATGCATTCCCAAATGCACCAACACTGATACAATGTCTCTTCTGCAAATGTCCACACTGGCGACACAAAGTTCCTCATACAACGTACACCACCGTTACGCTGCGTCTCTCACAATGTACACCCTATACGGGCCACGTCCCTACGATAAACTGTGTGTCTCTACAACTGACAATGCAAGACAATGTATATCCGTGCTTCCCAGCACCAACCTTATAAAAATTATAGTAAAACAACTTTCCAGAATAATCCAAGGAATTTACTCAACGCAACCAATCAGAACGGAACACGTAACTGAAGAACTTTCTGGAATAAACTAAAATAGTCTACAAAAATTCGGCTGCTCATTTCAGCCCCAAATCCCAATGTAAAATGACATTACACAAAAGTATGGCAAACCGTTCACGACCTTTCAAAACACACACTGAACGGCTCACCCGCACAGTAAACAACTATGACTAAAATTACTACAGTGTAGCAAACTGTTGTTTATACTTCAACGTCACATGTACGAGGTCACTAGACAGCGCGATTATGCTCGAACGTTCTGGTTCATTCTCAGCTAATCTACGCAAAACAACAATCGACCGCTCTTCTCCGTGTGACTTTTCTAGAAGCTTCCGGACTAAAATTAGCGTATCATAACAAAACAAAATCCGCTATCATGCACGAACGATAAGAATCTCACTGAAAAGGTACGTGATACGTAACGATGAAAGCTCAAATAAATATCGGATCGTTTCCTACGATTAACACATGTACGCTCTCACAGAACAATCGTAACATACAGGCAGGTTTTGCATACAGTCTTCCTATAAGCTTGTGGCTTGTTTTGATCTGATGGAAACTGCTGTATATCCTCTTATGCATTTTGCAAAGTAATAAACTATTTAAACCATACAGTCTTCGATCGCAGTAAGCACAGATGTTTTCCCTCAGTCTAAGCTTATAAACCTTTCGGTTGTCGGTAGCGCTTGCTGTCGAGGTGATTCCTGTAGGAATCACCTTGACAGAAAGTGCTACCGACAGCCAAACGGTTAACTCAGCCACTGGAACTCATTTGCATAGAATATGATGCATGGGCACCTGAAAAGGTGACGTCAGCATGGTATGCCACGTAAGAGGACATTAGCCTGAGCCCCCAACCGTTAGGCCCCTGGATAACAAGGGTTAATGTTCTGGTTGACGGAAGACGCATGGCCTCAGCTGGGAACACAGTGTCCCCCCCCCCCCCTGGGGAAATCAATATTCACCCTTTCCCTCCCGTGGCCAGGTTGTTGACATTTACAGGAAGACACAATATAAGGACTACAAATACCAGAAAAAGGGCAAGGTATGGATGCCTATGTGTGTGTGTGTGTGTGTGTGTGTGTGTGTGTGTGTGTGTGTGTGTGTGTGTGTGTATGTGTGTGTGTGTGTCTGTGGTGGGGTTCGGGAGGGGATGAAGAGGAGGGGGAGGGGGTGGTGGATGGGGGCGGGGAAGGTTTTTGTATGTGTGTTTGTTTAGGTGTGCGTGCGTGTTTGTTTGCTTAGGTGTGTGTGTGTGTGTGTGTGTGTGCGCGTGTGCATATATGTATGCGTGCGTGCGTGCGTGCGTGTGTGTGTGTGTGTGTGGTGGCGTGGGGCGAGAGCTGGTTGGGTTGAGGGTGTGGGCTTTTGTGTGTGTGTTCGTTTGCTTAGGTGTGTGCGCGTGACTGTTTGCGTGTACATGTGTGTGTACGCGCGCGCGCGCGCGTGCGTGTGTGTGTGTGTGTGTGTGTGTGTGTGTGTGTGTGTGTGTGTGTGTGTGGGTGGGTGGTTGCATGCGTGCGTGCGTGTGTGTGTGTATGTGTGTGTGTGTGTGCCCTTACGCGCAGATGTGTACTAAGTTAATGACAGTTTGTAATTTAGCTATCCTATATAGTGTCAGTTCAGATTATTCTTGTCTTTCATTTCTTAACTCATTCTGCCCGCGACACACCACAGCAAAATATGGCTCGACCGTGACAGTTCAAGGATGTTGGTAGAACAGCTTGGCGCCTATAGGCGCCAATCTATTCTGCCACCACCCTTGAACTATCATGGTCGATCTGTCTCTTGAATTGTAAAGCAGTCCTCAGAGGATAACCCCAAAATGTGGGTATTTCGTACCTGGGGCACAATGAGTTAATGTAAGCGCTATGTACGAGTTGTAAACACACGCTGACTTTTACCGACTCAAACTCCCTCAATCGCGTACGAAGCCGCGTACACGTCACAAATATTTTAACCCTTTGGCTGTCGGTAGCGGTTTTTGTCGCGATGATTCCTGCAGGAATCATCGCGACAAAAACCGCTACCGACAGCCGAAGGGTTAAATTGGGTCAGCTACAGTATATCAGCACTACGCGCGTACAATCGACAGAAATGGACATCTGCCGTAACAGCACAAGTGGGCAGAGTATTTTTAGCTTGTCGCCTGAGGTGCCAAGATGATCCAGCACTACCCTGTCACGGTCGATTTGTCTGACGCAGCTGGCGCTGGGTGCGATTCCAGTCACGACGGTAGCGGCGCTATCACTTTCGCTCGTCAGATTAAGTTCGCTATATTTCGTTTATCGTAAATGATGTCATTGCATCCTAAATACATATAAAGTAGACCCTGTGTAACGCAGCCACAATTTTTTTTTACTTTTTTTTTTTTTTAGCGAAGATAAAGTATGTCATCTTAAAGGGCATGGGCTCTCTTCAGAGAAGGGTTGAAGTGCAGAAAGTGTCACCTGTCATTAAAGACCATCATTCAGGTGGCTATGGCCACCTAAATGATGGTCTTTATTGACAGGTGATCTCACAAGGGTGGTCACTCAAAACAGGAACTGTTATGCATGGCCGAAAACAAACGTAATATTTTCGTCATGCACTGTCATGCTCGAAAGTAATCAAAATGTTCGTTATTATTTAGGCAAATACGGCATTGGCAAAGAAAAGAATGCAGTCAGGACCTCTGAAAAAGCGGTTGCTAAATGTAACTTAGTTTCGCCCGATTTGGTTGCAGAATAAGTAATTGCAGACAGCATTTAGACTCATAATTAGACAACGGTTCAAAGCTAGAAAGGAAACAGAGTAATAATTAAAACAAAATAATAATATGGTGAAATTTCCCTCCTATTGTCAAAGCTTTAATAGATGCCATCTTTTAAACCGATTAACTTAAAAATGAATTTTTAAGAGATGACTTTTTAAACAGATTAACTTTTAAAAAAATCCTCAGAGATTTTTGTAGCATGGAGTTGAAGAAATTATTTTTAAATTTACCAAACGTCACACTATCTACAAGAAGAATAGATCCTTATGAGTCCCCGCCGTCTTCGTGAAAATCTATGCCTATTGCTAGCTTCAGTATTGTCAGGATGATCCCCCCCCCCTTCCACCGTCCCCAACATCAGTGGAGCTAGGTTATTTGGGTGTTCGGTGTAGGAACAATATTCAGCGACTAGTCTACAAACAGAAAAATGTAACTTTCTATAGGGCTCGGGAAGTTCCCCGCGTTGCCTAGCCAGCGTCGGCGCGTCAGCCACCATCTTAAGAGGATACCATAGTCATGAAATAGTAGCAAAATAGTGTTTCAACACGTTTATCTTCATTTTTCTTCCTCTTAGGAAACAAACAAAACCAGATTCTGATGAGCGGTTTCCTACAGTGATGGCAAGACTTGCTGTTATTGCTTATAGTACGTCAGGACTTTCCTGCCATTACAAAAACAGCGCGGATTTCCCTATGAGCGCTTAGTCCCGTATCCTCACAAAATGGCCACCACGACTGGCGTGATGACGTCAGCTTCCCGAGCCTATTGCCATATCGCCTTGAAGAGCGTATCTCCTGCCGAGAAAGCTCAAACATAGTGCCGGATTTGCAAGGCGCAGTCGACAACAAATGATTTAAAAGTTAACTTCTTGTAAAGGCGTCAAGCTTATCTGAAACCACCCTGGAACAGTTATCACCTAACACTTCAGTTTTCAGTCGTTGTTCCAGTGTTCAGTCCTTGTTATGTGGCCTCAGTAAAGGGTAGTGCTTGGTTCACTTGGCGCCTGTAAAGCCGCCTAGGTAACTAACGAGGGTTTGCCCTTGCGCTGTCAGGGTCAATTCGACTGACATGAAAATGTGCAGACCGCTTTTTAATTCGTGGTGCTTGGCTACATAGGAAGCCATGTGGCCACGGGTTGGGAATTGCTAACAAGCAGGCTCAGCTCCACAGGGACGTAACCGAAAACCGGCAACTTTGATCATGACTGTTTGTGCTGGTCTGTGATCTTGGACCTTACGGCCTTCAGGCGGTAGTGGGCCTTTAACACCCGCACTCCCCGATCACCCTCCCCCTCTCCCTTCCTCCTTTGTACATGCAGCAAACGGTACTGTTTACAGCCTTTACAGTTTTAAACCTTACGGCCTTCAGGCCGTAAGGTTTAAAATCACAGAACAGCACATCGGCTCTAGGACATAAGGTCCAATGTCACAGAGTAGCGCTCTTTTGCATAATCGTGACCAATAATGAAGACAACACAGCTACGTGCTGTCAGCATGGGATTAACTAGAGTGGTTATGAACGTTTAGTTCTTGAGTTAGTCAGTGCTCATATGTTTATACCCCTCCCTCTATCTCCCCCTCTATTCCCCGCCACCGCCCCTCACCCCCACCCCTTCCCGCCTCCACCTTTGTACATGCAGAAACCGGTACTGTAAACAGTACCGTTTGCTGCATGTACAAAGGAGGAAGGGAGAGGGGGAGGGTGATCGGGGAGTGCGGGTGTTAAAGGCCCACTACCGCCGTTACTGTTCAAAGATACACTTCTGTAACAGATGGTTACGAAACGCTAAACACAGGTTTAGCTATGGTTCATTTAGACACAGGACAATCCAGTTCAACACACGTCGTCTTTATATCAAGTAACCTGACGACAATGACGCCACTCCGTTACAGAAATACAACTCTATCAGTGCGAGAAACGGCTAAAAAATAGACTCACTCGCTAATGGCAAAGCAGAATAAATAAGCGCGATTACGCGTGTGCTTTAGCTGAGTGTCCAAACTGCTGTTAAAGTTCATTATGTGTGTCGACAAGGCATAACAATCGCAATTGGTGCTGAAGTGTGTCTTCAGTTTTATGCGTAATGGTTCTTTAAAACTCATTCTACCCCAACACCGAAATCCCCAAATTTTGCCGTTGTTCTCTGAAGACTGCATTGCAGAGGAGGACACAGATCGACCATGATAGTTCAAGGGTGATGCCAGAATAGCTTGGCGCCCATAGGCGCCAAGCTATTCTGGCATCACCCTTGAACTATCATGGTCGATCCTTATCTTGCTGTGGTGTGTCTGGGGTAAAATGAGTTAAGAATACAAATCAGGATGGGTGTGTTGGTGAGTGGATTTATAGGTTTGGTGAATAATTATAGATTTAAAGGTTTAGTGAATAAGTGGGTAGATGTAACGACAGATGCCAGGATGGGTCGGTGGGATGGATCGATGGATAGATGGGTAGGTGCGTGAAGAATTGATTGAATGACTGACTGACGAACTGACTCGAAGACTGAGTGATTGATTGATTGATGGACTAACTGATCCTCCCCCCCCCCCCCCGATGTAACTCTGTATATCGACTAAATACAACCACACACGCATCAGTATGCACGAGAACTGAAACTGAACTAGAAAGCCGTTTGCAGCCTGTAAATCAACTCGTGAGCTTAGAACCCAATACGGGGGATTTGCAGTAACAATGATGTGGACTTTGCTGTGTCAATATCCCGTTTGAATTCCCGCTGTCCTCCACACACAAGGACACGCACGCGCGCAAGTAACCATTGTAGGTACACACGGACGCACGGACGTACGCACACCCCACAGACGGAAGGACGGACGCACACACACACGGACGAAGGGATGCACGCACGCACAAACCCATCCACACACACACACACACACACACACACACACACACACACACACACACACACACACACACACAAGCACACACAAAAGCGCGCGCGCACACACACACACACACATACACACTCCTCCACCCACCCCCTCCCCACCCTTCACCCCGAGCCAAACGCACACTCTAAACTAAAAACGATTTTCGTGTTTAAGATTAATGTGAATATCAAGTGAATCACAGACAAAAGCTCTTCCCCTCCTATATCCCCTGCTGACTAAATCGGCACTGATTCCCAGTGCGCGAAAGACTGTCGGGCCGATGTCGGCCCCTGTTAGCCCACGCACAGCTGTGCGCGGGCTAACCAGGGGCCGCCGTCGGCCGGACAGTCTTTCGCGCACTGGGTTTTGGCTTGCGTGAGCGACCGACCAACAGTATCAATCGTTTGGCTGTGTGATCACATGGTCTGTTACACATTCGACGAGAGAACTACTCCTGCATGGCTCGACAGAAGTAGGGCTAGGAACGGAGGAGATGCGTGTGACGCAACGCAGTGATTGGTTCATTGATCACGTATTAATTAACCACGTCACTGCAATATGTATTCATTGAATGACGAAATGCTACAATTAACCTTCCAAGAAGCTTGGATACGAATTAAAAAAAACTCTGCGTATTTGCGGGGCTCATGAGGATCTATGCCTCTTGCACTTAGATCTGTGTTGACATTTTCTCGGCATTGAAGGGGTTAATCGTTGATGCTTGCGTGCCGTAGGATCGTCAGAGAATGATGTTTGGGCGCGAAATCATGTTTTGATGCTGTGCCTGCTTTGATTTGTTTCCCAGTCGGTTGAAAGCTTTACATCAAGACATTCCCTAAACGTGTTAATCTTTCCATTTGGAATCAAAGCGATGAAACTACCAAGCAACCGATCGACAGCGACGTCAGGGCTGATACTTAGCTTGGACCATAAGCGCAGACGCTGCTCGGCCAAGCATCTCTCATAGGGACGTTTGCAGTGTTGTCTAGGCTTGGGCGACTTCGCTCTAGCTCGTTTTTGGGAGTCGTTCGCTGTAAACAAAACCTCGCTAGTCTGTCTTTGTCTGTCTGTCTCTGTCTATCTCTGTCTGTTTGTCTGTCTCTCTGTCTGTGTCCGTCTGTCTGTCCGTTTCTCTCTCTTTTGCTATAATGTCTGTCTGTCTCTCTCTACCCCCCCTCTCTCTCTCTATCTCTCTGTGTCTGTCTGTCTGCCTGTCTCTGTCTGTCTGTCTGTCTGTCTCTCTCTCTGTGTCTGTCTCTCTGTCTGCCTGTCTCTGTCTGTCTGTCTGCCTCTCTGTCTGTCTGTCTCTCCCTCAGTCCTCTCTCTCTCTCTCTCTCTACCTGTTTCTGTCTGTCTGTCTGTCTGTTTGTCTTTCTGTCTCTCTCAGTCTCTCTCTCTCTGTGTCTGTCTGTCTGTCTGCCTGTCTCTGTCTGTCTGTCTGCCTCTCTGTCTGTCTGTCTGTCTCTCTCTCAGTCCTCTCTCTCTCTCTCTCTACCTGTTTCTGTCTGTCTGCCTGTCTGTCTGTCTTTCTGTCTCTCTCAGTTCTCTCTCTGTGTCTGTCTCTCTGTCTGCCTGTTTCAGTCTGTCTGTCTGCCTCTCTGTCTGTCTGTCTCTCTCTCTCAGTCCTCTCTCTCTCTCTCTACCTGTTTCTGTCTGCCTGTTTGTCTGTCTTTCTGTCTCTCTCAGCCTCTCTCTCTCTGTGTCTGTCTCTCTGTCTGTCTGTCTCTGTCTGTCTGTCTGCCTCTCTGTCTGTCTGTCTGTCTCTCTCTCAGTCCTCTCTCTCTCTACCTGTTTCTGTCTGCCTGTCTGTCTGTCTTTCTGCCTCTCTCAGTCTCTCTCTCTCTCTCTCTCTCTCTCTCTCTCTCTCTCTCTCTCTCTCTCTCTCTCTCTCTGTGTCTGTCTCTCTGTCTGCCTGCCTCTGTCTGTCTGTCTGCCTCTCTGTCTGTCTGTCTGTCTCTCTCTCAGTCCTCTCTCTCTCTCTACCTGTTTCTGTCTGCATGTCTGTCTGACTTTCTGTCTCTCTCAGTCTCTCTCTCTCTCTCTCTCTCTCTCTCTCTCTCTCTCTCTCTCTCTCTCTCTCTCTCTCTCTCTCATTCTCTCTCTCTCTCTCTCTCGCGTACTACATGTCAGTATAAAACGTTAGACGTCGTCATATCAATTGATCGTATCACATACAGGATATTTCTGCTGAAGTTAGATACGTGTCAGGATTACCGCATCCGCTTTACCTGCACTATTAACCCTTTTAGCCCTAAGGTCCCATTTTTCAAATGTTGGAGGTGTTGCCTAACGACTATGTACCAGTTTGTAGGAGATGGATTGATCATGATAATTCAAGGGTAGTGCCAGATGAGCTTGGCGCCTTCAGGCGCCAAGCTCATCTGGCACCACCCTTGAATTATCATGATCAATCCATCTCCTGCTGCAGGGTCCTGGGGCTAAAAGGGTTAACTAGATCAAACGCCTACCACGGACTGATCGGTGTCTCGCCAGAACTGGGATGCAATGCACTGTCAGGGATTTTACTCAGAACACATCTGGTGAAGCTGCGCCGCTTGACTATACAGTTCCTGGTAATGTCCAGATGCGGTCACACCAGTGTTAACCCATACAGCCCCAAAGCACTAGAGCAGGAGATGGATCGACCATGATAATTCAAGGGTAGGTCGGCCTAGTCTCTTGCAACTAGTACATAGTTGTAAAGCGACGCCTGCAAAATTGGGGAATGCGGCTTTGGGGGTTAAATGGGGTAAAACTAGTGCACATTGAATTTCCCAGTCATAAATAATTTGTATTTTGCGTTTGTGATATGTTGTTTTAATTGTAGACAGAATTCCATACACAGTCCAGTCATCAATTAGCTGTTTTTACAACACCCTTCCTTAAAATATCAAGTTTCTTTCCCACACGTTTTGTCTCCATCGAATCGCTTTTCGAGAGAGACGACCAGTGTCACACCATTAACCTCCTATTCCATTGCAACGCGTCAGGGCTGAATCATTGGGCGAGGGATCAGTTACTTGGAAAGGGGGGGGGGGGGGGCGGTTCCAACCTTTTGCTTTGGGACCTTCAACTTTCTACTAAAGGCCTCCCCGACCGGGGGGCGGGGGGGGGGGGGGGGGGGGGCGGGGGAGGGGTTGTATAGTGAGAGAAAAAAAGGCACGTTTTCAGACTCTCACCAATCGCCAAAATATCAAACAACGGGGGGAGGGGGAGGGGGGTCCAAACACTCTAAAAAGCGACTTTGTTATAGCATAATACACAAATTTGGATTGGGGGGAGGGGGAGGGGGCGTGGGGTGTATGTGTGTGTTCTGGGACACCCCCCCCAGATCCGCCCCTGGTGGGTAAATAGCATTTTTCGTTGTCAAAGCCTCATAGTCATAGCCCCACCTGTGCGAGCTGGCTGGCTGCACACACAGAGAAACTATTGTTATACCTCATCGATTAGCGTCAGAAAGTCAGTGGATCGAAACGAGTGTCATTCAGTGCAGTGTCGTAACTATTAATTTGCCGTCATTTGTGGATAAAGCCAATATGTCCGTTTTTGAGAACAGCGGGATTGTTGCTGTCATACAGTGAAAATCTCGCTTTTCTCAAATAATAAACAACTGCGGACGACGTCGGCCCGATACACTGTTGCTGACTTCAGAGACTGAGTGGAAGGAAACATTGGCTATACGCTTATTACTAGGTTATTATTATTATTATTATTATTATTATTATTATTATTATTATTATTATTATTATGTCACTATTACTAAACTATTCATGACGTCAGCCCGATCACTGTTGCTCATAGGGTCAGTACCGACTGCAATGACTGACTGGAAGCAAACAAACGCTCTGAGTGCATTACGATGGCAATCCCGAGGAGGAAATAACAGTCAAGCACCTAATTGAACGCCTCCGTCCGCAAGTGGAGTAGGAATCGGTACGGCCCGGTAGGGCCAGGCCCTTTAACCCCTTTGACTGCTACTGACGATACAGCTGGAAGGAAAAGACCCGTGGTTATATACGCGTCTTTTCCGACCGCCGAACGGTATACGTCAGTACCAGTCAAGGGGTTAACCCGTTCAGTGCCGAGAAAATCTGAACACGACCCAACTGCAAGAGGTATAGATCCTCATGAGCCCCCGCAGTCGCGCCAAGCTATTCTGGCATCACCCTTGAACTATCATGATCGATCCTTACCTTGCTGTGGTGTGTCTGGGGTAGAATGAGTTAAATTTAACAAAGATTGCAGAAAAGCAGTCTGCATCAGCTGACACGGAATGGGTTAAGAACGTGATTTGTTACATGTTACCATTGTAACATTGTATCAAGCCACGTAATAAGATGATTGTTATTATTGTTACAACTGTGTGAGCCCCTGCATATTAATCCCAACATCTCAAGCATTTTTCTACTTCATTTAGCGATGATGTCCGTCGGTTTATTTTGTTCTCCGTAATATATTACCCATATTTGTTTATCCCATGTTATCGAAAAGAAAAGGTCGGGGGTGGGGTAGGAGTGGGGGGGGGGGGGAGGAGGGGGGTACGAAACCTCATAATCCCCGCTAGATCCGCCCCTGACAAATCACAATTGAGTGGTGCTGGCGCCATCATCAAATATGATCTTTTCACTAAAAAATGCGTTTATAAACTTTACCACAATTAAACCCACCTCGACCACCATTATTTTTGTTGTCGTTGGACTGGGCCCTACCCAATTATATTTCTAATGTTGCAGTCGGTACTACTTTTTTAAGAAAGCTTCCTACGACACTGATCAGTCTCACCAGACGTATTATACAACCGTATTAGTTTGGCCTCTATGATAAACTCATGAAGTTCAGCTTCCCCGTTACCGTGTCGGTAACACAGTTGGCTCATTACAGCGAGCTCTGAACGCCGTTCTTATCCAGTTTGCAAGAAGCAAAGATCCTCATGAGCCCCCGCAGTTGCGGGGGCTCATGAGGATCTGTGCCTCTTGCTTAAGCTGTGTAGGTCTGTGTTAATCAGGCCGAGGTATAGGTGAGATGAACGAAGTAAAAGTATAGTGCTTTTACTTCAGCTAAGTACGCCATCATTTTGAGTAATGTCTGGGGGTTTCATTATGCGGCAAATACGTGACTCGACTTAGTTATAACGACAAATAGGTTACAAAGTGCAGCTTTTTTCCCTGTAGAACGCCAGTTGCGGACGATGGCACGACTGAGGATGTAATAGGATAGTGCCTGATTAGCTTACCACCTAACTGCTATCGTAAACATACGTTTTACTGATTTGAGAGAGAGAGAGAGAGAGAGAGAGAGAGAGAGAGAGAGAGAGAGAGAGGTAAATGTAAAAGTCTGTCCACAAAAAAGAGTAATTTTTGTTCTTTGTTCGTAAGTACGTTCGATCGGCCAGCTATGTACAAAATCAGAGAGAGAAACAGACAGGAAAACTGCGAGGATAACAGACAGACAGACAGACAGACAGACAGACAGACAGACAGACAGACAGAAAACAGACAGAAAACAGACAGACAGAAAAACGGTCCGTTAAGAAGCAAATCAGTCGGTGGATCAGTCCCTCTTCAACACTTTTCCCCAGGGACTATGTATTAGGGGTGGAGAGAGGGTTGGTGGGGTGGAGATTGGGATGGGGTGGTTGGTGTTGGGGTGGGGGCCTAATGGGAGAAGGCACAAGAGGATCAATGACTGATCTCCCCCCTCCCCCCCCCCCCTACCTCCCACCCCACACTCCTCTCTCTGTCCGCATCCCAGATTTTCCATTCACACCCGCCTCAGGCGCACTCATCTTGTCAGCTCCATCCCCGATTTTGTTATCTCTCTCCTCTGCCCTCCCCCCTCCCCCCTCCTTCCCTCACCACCCCCCTCTCCACCACACACACATACACACACGCACACACACACGCACCCCCCCCCCTCACACACACACACACACACACACACACACACACACACACACACACACACACACACACACACACACACACACACACACTTACCAGGTTCTTCTCGGTTGGTCCGAAGTGGAGTGGGGGAAAAAAGAAGAAGAAAAAAGGAAAACGTTAACCCCTTCACTGCCGAGAAAACGTGAACACGACCCCAAACTGCAAGAGGCATAGATCCTCATGAGCCCCTGCGACTGCGGGGGCTCATGAGGATCTATGCCTCTTGCTGAGACCAATTTTGTGCGTTTCTTGGACGGTGTTGGCTTTCGGTCGTTGAATGAGCAAACGATGCTCAGAAACCAAAAATGTGCCGTACGGTGACAGGTAAGGGGTTAAAGCGCCTATCACTTTCCTCCAACACCTACTCCGTCAATGCACCTTTTCAGGACTCCCACCCGGCACCTTTCATCTCCCAGATACATAGATTCACATGAACCCCTGCAATCGCATGGGCTCATGTGAATTTATGTCTCTATCCGTCCTATCTCGGCGTAGCGCCTCCTCATCTTCAAATCAGCCGAGTTTGTTATTCCGCGTCGATCTGAAAACCGTTCAAGTCTCTATACTCCGTCTTTGTCTGGCGTAAGTACCTGGTAATGAGACCTAAGCCGCAAGACGTGGCGCTTATATTAGTCTGGGTTAGCACCCACAAATTGAGGCCCAGCTGGAGACGAGCTCGGCCGCCAAGACAGCGTAGATTGTCACGAGTCCCTGCAGCCCACGCGGGCTCGTGTAGCTCTGTGTCTCTTGCAGAAGACGAGGAATTGGAAAGGGGGGTGGGGTGGGGGTGGGGGTGGGTGGGTGGGTGGGTGGGGGGGGGGTCTGAATCGGTTACAGGGAGATCTAACCAGAGACACGCTTGCATTAAAGCTTTTCATCCTGATACACTCTTAAAAAAGGGGGTGGGGTGGGGTGGTGGGGGGGGGGGGGGGGGGTGGTGGGGTGGGTGGGTGGGGGGCGGGGAGGTGAATCGGTTACAGGGAGATCTGGCCAGAGGGACGCTTGTATTAACCATTTTCATCCTGATAATGACACCACTCTTTCTTGAAATAAATTTGACCAATGAGAGTTCAAGGGTGGTTCCAGAATGAGCTTGGCGCCCGAAGCGCCAAGCTATTCTGGCGCCACCCTTGAACTAAAATGGTTGATCTGTCTTGAAGCCTGTAAAATAGCCTTCACAGGACAAAAAGCAAATGTTATCAAAAATTTTAAAAAAGCCTCAGGATGTAACGGGTTAAGGTGCCAGCTACTGAAACAGGCACAGTTGCAGATTTCTGGTACTGTCCCTCCGTTTACCGCACCCTTGTGAGGACTGATGTAAATGTGAACAGACCTCAGCCAGACAAGAGGCATGGGTGCTCTTGAGGCCCTGTCGCTTCAGGGTTTTGTGAGAATGTATACCTCTTGCACATAACCCAATTCACTGAAAGAACGCAATACTCCAAAGCAAGAGGCATAGATCCTCATGAGCCCCCGCGGTCGCGGGGGCTCATGAGGATCTATGCCTCTTGCTGACCTAGTTTTGCATGCGTGTTCCTCGGAGAGACAAGGTTCTTTGGCAATGAACAAAACAAAGATCCAGACACGTAATCTACGACCAGAAGCAGGAACTGGGGTTGAAATTCAAATTCATGCCATAAACAGCGTGCCGAGATGGAAATGTCTTGTACAGACGCGTGAAAATTTTGCACCTTTAGCAGAGCGGGCTGATGGCGCGACAGGAGACTGCATAGTTCACGATTATGTGTGCCTGTTGTAGGTGGGAGGAGTTCACTGAGGGACTGAAATCAGTCGATTTGTGGTCAGAATGTCTCGATTTGTCGCGGGTAATTGTAAAAGCATTTGTACATGTCTGACCGGCGGCCGTACTGTAGAAGGGGCATTATACAAGTATTTGTATGTGTCTGCCGACGGTTTACAATATTTCAGCCGCACGTGCGCTGTTTCCCGAACTAGAAATCAGAGCCCGGATAACACCTGTGGCCCCAGGAACACGTTGTATATCAGTGTGTGTATTGATCTACAAGAGAACCTGTTTTGAGCGACCACTCTTATGATCGATCACCTGTCATTAAAGACCATCATTTAGGTGGCTGTAGCCACCTAAATGATGGTCTTTAATAACTCATTGTGCCCGAGGTACGAAATACCCATTATTTAGGTGTCTGTAGCCACATAAATGATGGTCTTTAATAACTCATTGTGCCCGAGGTACGAAATACCCATCATTTAGGTGCCTGTAGCCACATAAATGATGGTCTTTAATAACTCATTGTGCCCGAGGTACGAAATACCCATTATTTAGGTGCCTGTAG
This sequence comes from Semisulcospira habei, assembly GCA_036245525.1. NCBI lineage: Eukaryota > Metazoa > Mollusca > Gastropoda > Semisulcospiridae > Semisulcospira > Semisulcospira habei. The sequence goes on along the minus strand of BTPG01000001.1, from coordinate 166,050,346 downwards.
CCACATAAATGATGGTCTTTAATAACTCATTGTGCCCGAGGTACGAAATACCCATCATTTAGGTGCCTGTAGCCACATAAATGATGGTCTTTAATAACTCATTGTGCCCGAGGTACGAAATACCCATCATTTAGGTGCCTGTAGCCACATAAATGATGGTCTTTAATAACTCATTGTGCCCGAGGTACGAAATACCCACATTTTGGAATTGTCCTCTTAGGACTGCATTACAATTCAGGAGACAGATCGACCGTGATAGTTCAAGGGTGGTGGCAGAATAGGCGCCAAGCTATTCTGCCACCACCCTTGAACTATCATGGTCGAGCCATGTCTTGCTGTGGTGTGTCTGGGGTAGAAAGAGTTAAAAGGGGATACGATGATCTTTAATGCCGGGTGATACTGTCATACGGTGGCCTTTAATGACAGGTCACACTTTTACTCCTTCAAGACTTTCCTTCAGACTTTATGACATGTCATTAAAGATCTTTAAAAAAAAAGGTGATATCTCATAAAGTGATGCGGTGGCCTTTAATGACAGGTCACACTTTTTACTCCTTCAAGACTTTTCTTCAGACTTCACGACCTGTTATTAAAATATCTTTAACTCATTCAGCCCCACGCACATATTTCCCAAATTTTAGAGTATTCATCTATCGACTATGCACCTGTTGCAGGAGATGGATCGACCATGATAATTCAAGGGTAGTGCCTGATTAGCTTGGCGCCGACAGACGCCAAGCTAATCGGGCACTACCCTTGACTTATCATGGTCGATCCATCTCCTGCTGTAGTGCGTCAGGGCTGAATGGGTTAATAAAAGGTGATGCCTCATAAAGTGATACAGTGGCCTTTAATGACAGGTGACACTTTGACTTCTTCAAGACCTCTCTTTAGACGTTACGAAACATCACCTGTCATTAAATACCATCTTTTAGGTGGCTGTAGCCACCTAACTGATGGTCTTTAGTGGCAGGGGACACAGTGAAACATTTTACTCTTGAATATTTCTCTGAGAGACCACACACACTTTCAAAGACCATTTTTCCTTTAAAAAAAAAAAATTCAAAAAAATATGGGCTGCTCAAAACAGGCTCCACTGTAGCTGAAATCATGGCAAACAAAAAGATAAAAGGACCACCTAACCCCCCGCATCTGCTGGAGCTCATAAGGTTCCTCACACCTTACGCTAGGGTGCAATTTTCCCACAATGCTCGCAGTTTCCGCTAAGGGCAGATAATTTTCTCGACTTCAAGAAGGGTCAGCGTGACCTGATTCGTCAAATTCTCAGGACTACAATCTTCGCTAATGAGTAACACTTTCACTGCCGGCAGCATGATGTGCTCCAGGGGGAAGAAAAAAAAAAGAAAAAAAAAGAAGAAAAAGACAGGCTTGTTTTATTGCGAGGCCTTTGAAAAGGACCGTGGTCTGTACATCAAAATGACACACATGCCGAGCGCAGGAAATAATAAGGGACGGTTAAGTCCGGGGTAAAACCCCTTTACTGCAGAGACTGAAAAGGTGAACCCGATGCAGCTGCAAGAGGCATAGATCCTCATGAGCCCCCGCGACTGCGGGGGCTCATGAAGATCTACGCCTCTTGCTCAGACCACTTTGTATCCATGTTTCATGGACGGTGTTGGCTTTTGGTCGTTGAATGAACCAAGATTTCAGAAAAAAAAATTACGTACAGTGGCAGGGATGGGGTTAACTAACAATCTTAACCCCTTGCCTGCTACTGATGAGACGCGTCACCACGCGTCTTTTCCGCCGAGCGCGCGGTATTGTCAGTAGCAGTGAGGGTGTTAAGAAGAGCCTAACATCCCAACGACGAAGGAACAAATCCTGCTCAGACTGAAACAGTTACAACAAAAACGCAGTAATATTTCGCGTTGAAACCCTTTTTAAAATAGACACACAAACAAGTACGTGACTGTACGCAAGTTGCTAGTTATCTTTACGCGACCCGACAGTGTTAAAGGGTTGAACAGTGAAAGTAAAAAAAAAAGTATCGTTGATGGAAGTCAAGGGGTTAAAAAAATCACGACCGACGCTCCATCTGTATATCTCTTCAATTGTCCGTCGTCCATGATATACCATTCCTGGCCCAGGGGAGATCATTAAAGCCACGGGGCAGATAACACAGAGAGAAAAACGAAAACTGCCCCGCGAAGGCGAAAGGCATTAAGTACATTTTCGTGAAAAGCGAGATTTCTCTTGCATCAGAATGAAAATCTCGCTTTTCGCAAAAAAAAAGCTATTCCGACACCACCCTTGAACTATCATATTCGATCTGTCTCCAGAAGTGTGACGTAGACCTCAAAGAAGATCTGACGTAAATTGGTAATGTCATCCTCAGAATGAAATGAGATAAGCACATAATTATATGCGTCATGGCAGATGCGTGGAAGCTGAGACTGGCCAATATTTCGGCTGAGTGACAGATTTAGGTCGATGGTAGTGCTTGATGCATTGTGCGTCTTCCACTAAGACACTACCATTGAGGTATGATAGTTGATGACTCAGCCAGGGCTGCTTGTACGCTCTCGCAGTTCCTCACCCATTTTGTGCCACTGGATGCATATTAATTTGTTTATGAAATCTTTGTCGTTGATTCAGCGACAGAAAGCCACAACCGACCAAGGAACGTTGATTCAAATTGCTCTCAGCAAGAGTTAAATAACCTCATGAGCCCCCGCAGATACGGGGACTCAGGAGGTTCTTTGCCTCTTGCAGTTGGGTTGGGTTCGCATATTTTCCCCGGCGGATTCGTGACGTACGGCATTCGGTTTATGCCTGTTTGCGCCGCGTACTCGGACAAGATACGTTGCAAGAGAACTGAGGCATTCCGTACCACGGGAACACAGAAACTGCTGGGAGTGTGCTAAGAATGAATGAATGAATGAATGAACGAGCGAGCGAGTGAACGAACGAACGTACCACCGTATTAATGAATGACATAATAAGTAAGCGAACGAATGAACGAACGATAAATGAATGAATGCCTGAATGTAGATCACGCAAGCACATTTAAACTCAGGTACGCACTAGTGAACAGACAGACAGACCGACAGGCAGATATACAAATAGAAAGACACACACACACACGCACACACACACACACACACACACACACACACACACACACACGCACACACACACACACACACACACACACATACAGACAGACACACACACACACGCACACACACACACACACACACACACACACACACACACACACACACACACACACACACACACGCACGCACACACACACACACACACACACACACGCACATAGACAGACACACACACACACACGCGCGCGCACACACACACACACACACACACACTCACACACACACACACACACGCAAACACACACACATACACACATACACACACACACAACACTACATAAACGGGATGCTGTAGATTCGAAGTTTAAAAATAAGTTGAGCACGACTGACACTGACGAATGGTTCCTTATCGTGGCGCCGCGACCTTAGGCTTTAAAATCTTGCAGAAACTGGGACACAAAGATAACTTTTCAAACTTTCAGCATCCTTCTGCTGGAGATGGATCGACCGTGAAAATATTGCGTACGAAACGTCACGGTGACGCGCACGCTCAGCTATCAGAACCTTTTAGCCCCTTCCCTGCCTCTGGTCGCTGATAATTTCTGAATCAATGTGAATTCAACTCGCGCCGGAGATCACCAGCCGCGCAAGGCACATGGATGCCAAGTGGTGTCAGCAAGAAGCATAGATCCTCATGAGCCCCCGCGACTGCGGGGGCTCATGAGGATCTATGCTTCTTGCCGCAGTCCGATCACGGTCACCGTTTCTCGGTGGTGGAGGGGTTAACTCCATACAGGGCCAGAAGCTAGAAACTGTATCCAGTGAAAACGATTGCGCAAAAACCATCGCACACATGTTGGCCCGAAAGACGCTGACTTCAATTGAGGCCAGCAATAGGCATTGATCCTCATACGCCCCCGCGTCGGAATGCGGGGGCTCATGAGGATCTATGCCTTTTGCCCTGCCGGACGGTTCCGACAGTGAAGCCGGGTTAAATGGACCTGATCCAGGTAATACAGGGTTAAGAGTTCACAATGTCTTTATAAATGGGCTTAGTATGTCTTGCGATAATGCTGGACAATAAAGCTACCTTGAATTATACAGTGTGAATGTCGTAAAAGTTTCTGCTCTGCTTCTCTCTTGTACCAGAGTTGTTCCATTACATAGAAAGGGCAGTAGAAAACCTCTGTTATCTAGGTCTACTCGCACTGAGAAAGGGCAGTAAACCTCTGTTATCTAGGTCTACTTGCACTGAGAAAGGGCAGTAGAAAACTTCTGTTATCTAGGTCTACTCGCACTGAGAAAGGGCAGTAGAAAACTTCTGTTATCTAGGTCTACTCGCACTGAGAAAGGGCAGTAGAAAACCTCTGTTATCTAGGTCTACTCGCACTGAGAAAGGGCAGTAGAAAACTTCTGTTATCTAGGTCTACTCGCACTGAGAAAGGGCAGTAAACCTCTGTTATCTAGGTCTACTTGCACTGAGAAAGGGCAGTAAACCTCTGTTATCTAGGTCTACTCGTACGCACTGCACTGAGAAAGGGCAGTAGAAAACCTCTGTTATCTAGGTCTACTCGCACTGAGAAAGGGCAGTAGAAACCTCTGTTATCTAGGTCTACTCGCACTGAGAAAGGGCAGTAGAAAACCTCTGTTATCTAGGTCTACTCGCACTGAGAAAGGGCAGTAGAAAACCTCTGTTATCTAGGTCTACTCGCACTGATTGTGAAAAGAAGGGTGGAAAACATTGATATCGGCACATTTTAGCAAGCAAAGCACGCTATGGAGCAGATCGCTTTCAGACCATATTCCATACACGCACGCACACATGCATGCACACACGCACGCAAACCCACGCACACACAGAGTGGTATCAGTGCAAATTAAAGATTTATTTTCAAAGCGGTGTTGACGAGCAGCTCGCTTTAAGACCAAATCACACACACACACACACACACACACACACACCACACACGGAAAATCGCTCATTTCAATTCAAGCTAAGGGCCGGAGACAGGCCAAACTATATGATTCCAAACGGAAGCAGCGGATTTCTCCAGCTTTAATTGCGTAGTTGGGATGCAGGCCGGCCGGGGTTACTTCACAAAGATAAGTATTCTGTCTGCACGCGTGCATGTGTTTCAGAGAAAACAGGAGTAATGCTCAGAAGGAGTGTGTGTGTGTGTGATTGTGTGTGTGTGTTAGTGTGTGTGTGTGTGTGTGTGTGTGTGTGTGTGTGTGTGTGTGTGTGTGTGTGTGTGTGTGAGAGAGAGAGAGAGAGAGAGAGAGAGAGAGAGAGAGAGAGAGAGAGAGAGAGAGAGAGAGAGAGAGAGAGAGAGGTGTCTTAACCCCTTCACTGCCGAGAAAAAGAGAACGCGATCTAACTGCAAGAGGCATAGACCCGCATGAGCCCCCGCAACTGCGGGGGCTCATGAGGATCTATGCCTCTTGCCGAGACCACTTTGTGCCCATGTTCTTGAGACAGCTCTGGCTTTTGGAAGCTCAGTGAACTCAGATTTCGGAAACAAAATGTACATCCGTTGGCAGGGAAGGTGAGTGTACCCAACACAGACTTGTCAGTTGCCACTTTTTTGCAAACCCATGCAGAAACTTGACTTGTTCAAAACTGCCAGCAGCGAGGCATGTCTCCGCAACCATCGAGATCTGTTTGCCTGGCGCCTGCAAGAGGCATGCGACTGCATGGGCTCATGAGGATCTATGTCTCTTGCACTTCGTTGCCTCTGTGCCCCTGCTTACTGGTCACAGACTGTGTTTCTGAAATTTTTGTTAACCCATTCATTGCCGAGAAAAAATTGAACACCACAAACTACAATTAGGCATAGCTCCTCAAAGGCCACTACAATGGCGGGGGCTCACGAGGAACTATGCCTCTAGCTGAACCCATGTACCCATGTTTCCTTGACGGCGGGGGACCTTTGACGTTGAATTAAAAATTATTTCAAAAACACAATCTGCGTCGTCTGGCAGTGTAGGTGTAGACTGAACACCCGTCCTCTGGCAGTGTAGGTGTAGACTGAACACCCGTCCTCTGGCAGTGTAGGTGTAGACTGAACACCCGTCCTCTGGCAGTGTAGGTGTAGACTGAACACCCGTCCTCTGGCAGTGTAGGTGTAGACTGAACACCCGTCCTCTGGCAGTGTAGGTGTAGACTGAACACCCGTCCTCTGGCAGTGTAGGTGTAGACTGAACACCCGTCCTCTGGCAGTGTAGGTGTAGACTGAACACCCGTCCTCTGGCAGTGTAGGTGTAGACTGAACACCCGTCCATGGAACATGTATACAAAATCGGCTTCGCAAGAGACATAGATCCTCATGAGCCCTCGGCTCATGAGGATCTATGCCTCTTGCATCTGGTCGGCGATCTCTCAGTCCTAGCGTTGAAGTGGTTAAGTTAAATAAACCTAGCTGCTTCATTGGTATTGTTTGCGTAAGGCTTCGGTAATTACCGCAGAAAAAACATGAACACTAACAAAGCTTCAAATGCAAGCATCGAGTTTCAAAAACTAACGGAAACATGTGAAAAAGAAAAGAAAAAAAAAAAAAAAAAAGAAGAAAAAAAAAAAGAAGTGCAAAGCAATCATGCAATGTATAATTTAAGAAAAACGTCAGTCGTATGGTTTTGTGGTCTGGCTTTTAAACCCTCTCATGGAAAAAAAAAAAAAAGAATGAAAAAAAAAAAAGAAAGAAAAAAAGAAAGATAGAGTGAACACCATGAAAACTGCAAGAGACATAGAACCCCATGAGCCCCCGCACTTGTATGAGTTATTTTGTATCTGTAATCCTTGGACAGATGGGATATTTCGGCGTTGAACTAACAGTTATTTCAGACACAAGTTTTTTGACACCGGCATGTGACAATGTGTCACGGAACACAGTTTTCTTTTCTCACAAAGTCAATTTTACTTGAATTAGAAGGGACACTGATTTGATTTCATTTCATTCTTTTTCTTTTTTACAATGGAAGTTGCTAAGCTACAGAAACCTGCGCACGTTCGCTATTGAAGAAAACCAAACCAAACCAAATCAAACCAAATCCAAAACTGAAATCGAATCCAAACCAAACCAAAACCAAACCAAAACCAAACAAAACTAAAACCAAACAAAACAAAACCGAACCTAACGCAACCAAACGCAACCAAACCAAACCAAACCAAACCCAAATTAACCCACCCAACCCAACCCAAGTAAAGAACCAACAAACAAAGAAGTTGCAGAAATACTAAATAAAAACACGGCAAGCAACACTAGCTGTAATAAACTGCACTGTGACAACGCAAAAACAACCACACTTCTCTATCATATGCAATCCCATTTCCCCCTCTTCCCCTCCTCCCTCACACACACACCTTACCCTTGTACTCTTCCTTATCACCAAGGGTAAAGTCGGCTGTGCATGGAGGTGCACTGTGACAACGCATTCGACCGCAACCACTGTGGCTCTTTCAGATTAAGCTCTTCATTGTCGCGAAAAACTAAACGTCACCGAACTGCAAGAGGCATAGATCCTCATGAGCTCTCGCATTCGCGCTAGCTCATGCGGATCTATGCCTCTTGCTGAGACCAATTTATTATCAAGTTCCTTTGACGGTTGTGGATTTTGGTCGTTGAATGAACAATGATTTCAGAAACAAAACGTGCGTCGATTGGCAGAGATGGGATTAATACTTATTACAAGAGCAGGACATGGCCGAGGGACCCAGACAGAACATGGTCACGGAACCAGACCGAAAACAAAGCCGATGACAAAATCAAATGAAACTAATTATGCAAATGATAAACTGATTAAGGTCAACGTGGCGTGATTCAGAGCTGGAGCCGGAACCCTAAAAGGCCATGCAGAAAAAGGGTACGGTTCGAAACGAGTTAATTTTTTTAAAAATGGAAATGTTAATTAACGGACATCAACATCGCCACACTAATTATACGAAACCGAGGCTCAGAATCGTGGTGCATGACCTTTAACCACGTGTCTGCAGTAACAAAATTTAAAACAACAACCAAATCCAAGAGGCATAGATCCTCATGAGCCCCCGCGACAGCAGGGGCTCATGAGGATCTATGCCTCTTGCTAACACCACTTTGTGTCCACTACCCTGGACAACTGGCGTTCTTTTTTTTTTTTTTTTTTGGGGGGGGGGGGGGGGTAAGGGGTTAAAAATGTATAAAGAGTTCAGCAACAAAGTATGTGTCAACTCGCAGGCAAGATGACTCCGTAATGGAGCATAATTCGTCTATAGATAATTTGCAATAATTACGTAATTACTGCGTGGGAATGGTGCATTGCAATACACTCTCTCTTCTCTCGTCAGCACCTAATAAAAACTTACACAACCTCCAAGCATTGTGAGTCATTCAGGGGCGGATCAGTCACCTCGAGAAGGGAGGGAGGGGGGGGGGGGGGCAACTTTTTGTTTGGGACCTTCAACCTTATACAAAACACGGCTAGACCTTGCTTTCAGGGGCCGAGAAATGGAAAAGCGGGGAGGGGGGTGGTGCGTGTTAAGACTCTCACCATTCGCCAAAATATCAAACAACATGGGGGTGGGGGGGGGGGAGCTTTGTTATAGCATTTTAAAGAATTTTGGGTCGGGTGGGAGGTGGGGGGGGGGGTCGAGGGGGGAGGTCGAGGGGGGAGGAGGGGGGGCGAGGGGGGGGGGGCGAGGGGGGAGGGGAGAGGGTTGGTACATGGTGGATGGGTTACGGAACCCCTGAAACCCCTCCCGATCCGACCCTGTCATTTATAAAGACCAGAGGCGGATCGGTTACCTTACCAAGGTGTATGTGTGTGTGTGTGTGTGTGTGTGTGGAAGTGGGGAGGCAACTTTTTGTTTGTTTGTTTGTGACATTTTACCATAGACAAAAAGCGCACAGAAGGGATGGGGGGGGGGGGGGGGGAGGGATTGAATCTTTCCGCTCGCTGAAAACACAAACGGGTGGGATGTAGGGTGACAGCGGATCTCAAAGCGGGGAAGGGGAGCCAGACTGTTCAAGATTTTTTTCCAAATTCATAAAAAGTGAAAATTATATTGCATGTTTTATTTGTTTTATGCTAGGGTAAGGTGGGAGAGGGGGGGGGGGAGTTGTTTCCGGAACCCTCTAATCCCCGCTCCCCCCCACCACCCCTTTCACTGATCCGCTCCGGGAAGACCGTGTACCAGCCTATGTGCCAGCCAAATACCGTAAGGTCCAAAATCGCACACCAGAAGACATAAAGACCCATGCAGGGGTAGGGAGAGGGGTGGGGGCGTAGGGAAGGCGAGGGGCATCCGGTTGCTTGACAATAGTGTTTTGTTCCCTAATTCTACTGACGACTGAGATTTCATCTCTGCTGACATAGAATAGAGTTGTCATGGACACGTTTTTCAATTTTAACGACAATGTCCTATCGACTGCAAGAGGCATAGATCCTCATGAGCCCCTGCATTCGCAAGGGCTCATGAGGATCTATGCCTCTTGTGGGTCGTGTTTTACTCCATTTACATCCTCAGAGGGAATCATCCGCGTTTAACTATACGACTAGAGATAATAGTTGTTCGCAGCTTTTTTTGTCACGCACGCATACAAGCACGGTCTATCGGTTCTCACGCACGTATGCTCGCACGCGCGCCCGCGCGCGCGCACACACACACACACACACACACACACACACACACACACACACACACATACACGCACGACACACACACACACAGACGCACACACACACACACGCACACACACATACACAGACACATACACACACAGACGCACACACACATACACACGCGCGCACGGCACACACACGCAAACCTACACACGCGCACTCATCACGCACACAAACACACAAGCACATTTGTGAAACACGCGCACACACATATAAACCGTTAGAGCCTTCAGGCGCACTACCAACAATTCACAATTAACCAAATCGATTTTCGCATGACTATGGCATTGTCCCCCAATTATCGGATTGCAAGTGTTGTGTCGAAGTTGCATAATAAATCCATGGGCAGTTAATGGTGTCAATGTTGGCTTGAGCTGCCGCGCAACATCGAGAAGGACGCAGAGAATGAAGAAATACATCTTTTAACACTCGATCACCAACTCAAAGCGCGCGCAGACTCGCAGACACGCACGCATGCATTAACACACGCCCGCCCGCCCGCACGCACGCAAACACACAATAGTGAGGTTTCGTTTAAAACGAACGACTTCCAACAACGAAGGAGAGCGACTGAAGTCATACGGATCGCCAGTTTATCATCAGCATAGACAACACTCCGAACATCTCCAAGAGGCATTGATCCTCATGAGCCCGGAGTGCTCATTGAGGATTTATGCCTCTTGGAGCTGTTCGGAGTGTTGTCTATGCTTCTGGTGCACACTGGTTGTCCGCCGTTCCTTGTTGGAGTCGTTCGGCGTAAACGTAACCTCATTAATGAAGCTGACATTGAAACACATGTGCACACTCACATGCATTACAAAAAAAAAAACAAAAAACAAAAACACCAACCAACCAACCAACCAACCAACCAGCAAAACAACCAACCAAGCAAGCAAGCAAGCAATCAACCAACCAACACCAACCAACCAACCAACCAACCAACCAACCAACCAACCAACCAACCAACCAACCAAGCAACCAACCAACCAACCAAACAACCAAGCAAGCAAGCAAGCAACCAACCAACCAACCAAAAAACCAAACAAAGAAACAGGAACAACAACACAACAAGAATCAGATAACAAACCACTACCACCACCACCACCACCACCACCAACGACAACAACAGCAACAACAACAACAGCAGCAGCAGCAGCAACACACACACACACACACACACACACACACACACACACACACACACACACACACACAACGGCACACACACACACACACACACACAAAAGAAATAGTTTCTCACCTTTTGTCTACGGTTTTTGAAAAATAGATCCCCCAATGAAAAGCATGGGAAACTCAGACGTCACGAACACGGGACGCCGTAAAGCCGCTATTTCCGGTTCTCAAACTTGTATCATGTGGCCTCTCATGAATCACACACAAAAACGCACTTCAGTTTGTCTTCATTTCTCTCTCCACTGACTTGTGTCTGGACCGCAATAAGTACTTTCCTGTTGTCGTTGATACTGTTCAAGTTGACTCCTCATCAGCTGAATCCTCGCTTGCTCAGGAGAAATTATTTATTTGGCTCTGGTCATCTTTAATAATCCATTAATGACTTATTTTTCACGGTCGCATTTTGGAAGTTCAAAGCAAACTATGTCGCATTGATCGCCAGCACAAAACATCCTATTAGAAGTTACATAGGGCACACATGTTACATGAGACTTTATTAGGGTTGATTGACTGACGTGTTGACGTCATGCAAGCAGCAGGGATTATGTCATTAGCTCACGTCATCATTTTCATTAGATGTTCGAAGATTTCCGCGGTTCAACAGTACTCAATTTTCGTCTGGATTAATTATAATTATGGCAGTCACCGTAATTCTTCCTACCCCACAGCCTTCGTCAAGCAATTCACTGCCGAGAGAAAAAAGTGAACATGATTCAAGTGCAAGAGACATAGATCCTCATGAGCCCCCGCGACTGCGGGGGCTCATGAGGATCTATGCCTCTTGCTGAGACCAATTTTTATCCATGTATCATGGACTTTTGGTCATGGAATGAGCCAAGATTTGAGAAACAAAAATGTACGTACTTTGGCAAGGAAGAGGTCAGTGAAGATAAGTTATTTGTATAACAAATCTCACAGCCTTCGTTAAATGACGATAAGTGGTTTTGTGACAGGCCTTAACTAGCACACACCATGACCGCTGTCAATTAAGACCTTTCTTCAGAACAATCATTGATTATCTGTTGGAATTAGGGAAGTGGGGTCCTCATTGTCTTCACCACAAATATTTCCATCAGTCACTTTATTATCGTGAGTCAGCAATGACGTAGAGGTCGTTGTTGTGATTGAGTTCATTTAAGACTGATTTTCGTCGTGGTGCCCAAAAGCTGTTGTCTAGAATACAGGTTTCGTGTCGCGTGGGTGTGCATGTACCTGTGGAAAGAGAACAATCAGAATAATCAGAAGTAGGTCAGAACATGCACGAAGTCCACATACCCAGTGAATTTATAAAACCTGCTTCATATGCAAGAGACATAAATTCTCATGAGCCCCTGCATCCACAGTGGCTCATGAGAATTAATATCTCTTGCTTGCAACGAGTTGCAGTTCTGTTTGCATGTACTGTCTTCGCTTTTAAAGCGACCTACTTCAGGCAGTAAAGGGTTAATACTCAGAAATATCTCCTTTATTAATATTCTTAGTATTCCTTCAGCGCAGGACACAAGGGCCGACTTGAATTATGAAGCTTGATTGTCGCAAAATGAAAGACATTTTCTGTTCTTTTCCTCTGGACACAGGAGAGTTACTTCCGTTACGCCCAAGATGCAGTGGAAAACCTCTGAAACGTGCGTCTATTCATATTGAAGCATAGAAAGAAAGGTTTTAGCCGTGAAGCAAGGCAACATTGATACCCCGTTGCACAGATAAATTTTAGCAATCGAAGCCCGCAATGCCGGCAGATCGCTTAACCCATTCAGCTGTGACGCACTATAGCAGGAAGAGGGGTCGACCATGATAATTCAAGGGTAGTGCCAGATTAGCTTGGCGCCTATCGGCGCCAAGCTAATCTGGCACTACCCTTGAATTATCATGGTCGATCCATCTCCTGCAACAGGTGCATAGTCGACGCCTCCAACATTTAGGAAATACGTGCGTCGGGCTGAATGAGTGAAGCGGCACTACGTATTGTATCTGACCAGATTCTTAATCTGATTGAACCCTTTCACTGCTGAGAAAAATCGACCAAAAACACATCTGCAAGAGGCATAGATCCTCATGAGCCCCCGCAATTGCGGGGGGCTCATGAGGATCTATGCCTTTTGCTGAAACCACATTATATCCATTTTATTTACCTTTGACGGCTAAGGGTCTTTGTCGCAGAATTTGCAATAATTTCAAAAACGCAATCTCAGTGCGTTCGCCGGCAATGATGGTGTTAACGATAGCTCCAATTATTGCGTGATGTTAACAGTGACGCCCGAGCTTTCTAGAAGTTCGCACAAACAGTGAGCTGAGTCAAGGCGCCTTACAAACACATTCCATTTGTGAGCCATTAGAAATGGAAGCAAAATGGAGAGACATTGTGCCTATACAAAAACACATCTCCGCTATGCTCCTAGGATGCATTAGTGTTATGGATCCTGACAACAGAGCCCATGCTATTGTTGTGCAAGGCCGCTAATGCGAAACAAAAACACCACCACCATAACACCCGCCAACAACGCCACTATACCACCACCGTCCCCACCACCAACAACAGAAAGGCAGCGGGGGGGAAAAAAAAAGGTGCAGAAAGACACAGCACGAAAGAAAGAGATACGCTCCATTTAACTCGTTCAGTGCCGAGAAAATGTAAACACCGCTCATCTGCAAGAGGTACAGATCCTCATGAGCCCCCGCAGTTGCGGGGGCTCATGAGGATCTATGCCTCTTGCTGAAATCACTTTGAATCCAATGCTCCTGGGACACGTAGGACTTCTTGTTGTTGAATTAACAAACGTTGCAGAAATAATCTGCGTCAACTGGCATTGACACGGGTTAATGGAAGCTACAGAGCAGAACTGTGGTATGCGGTAGGGTACATTAACAGCCCCTCCCCTACCCAGCCCCCCTCCCCTAACCCCGCCCCCCCCTACCTAAAAAGTTCTGTTTAAACACTCATCATGACCAGGTGCAAGGTATTACTCGTCTGTGTTATTTTCACTTTCTCGTAATAGGTAGACTTAATGAGGATACTGACTACATCAGGTGCAGCTCTCCCCCCAGTCGCCAAAACGCCTTCGTACTGACTACATCAGGTGCAGCTCTCTCCCCAGTCGCCAAAACGCCTTCGGGCCCACGACGGCTGCAGCGGGCCCGATGACCTTTGTTTACTGGGCACAGTCTACAATCCGTTTTCTTGCGGTCTTGTGGTTCCTCTGGAAGCAGGCGGGTGTGTGTGTATGGGGGTGGGGGGGGGTGGGTAAGGGGTGGGTGTGGGGTGGGGTGGGGTGTGAGGGTGGGTGTGGGTGTGGGGGTGGGGGTGGGTGTGGTTGGAGAGGAGGCGGTGGATGAGTGGGAAGGAGTTGGGGGAGGGGGGGGGGGGCTCATTCAGGTGCTTGTCTTTGATTACATCTGAGTTGTTTGGTTTACGTCGCGGTGGGGGCTTAATGAAGAAGACACACTATCAAGTATTTCGTTCGTTCAGCCACTTCCAGCACCAGCGAGAGGCATAGATTCTCATGAGCCCTTGCGACTGCAGGGGATCATGAGAATCTATACCTCTTGCTGACAGCAACAGAGCTTCACGACAATCTATTTGTACGCCGACAGTCGCAAGGGTTCACGAAAACATTTTCTTTTTGCTGATAATAAAGAGAAGCTGATGAAAATGTGTTCCTCTAGCTTATCAAGATACCTAGGCTCAAGCTAATGACCTCAGATGTGCATTTCAGTCTAAACTGACTTTGTTAGTGTGGTGAGGCTTGAGCGAGAGGAGAGATTGCTCTGAAAAGTCGAAATGAAAGAAATTCACCTGGACTCAAACTCAACCGCTGTGGTGAAACAATCGACACGAGGCGTAAGCACTACACAGCGGAATCTTTTGTTTAGGGATGTCACCCCCCCCCCAACCCCCCCAACCCCCCCAACCCCCCGCCACCCCCCCACCCCCCCCCCCACCCCACCCCCCCCCAACCCCCGGACAAATCTTCAGTTTTCTGCGAGAGTCCAATATTTTTTCAGTCAGATTTGAGTATTTGTTGGCCATTTGACTTTATTGTTTTGGCCTTTATAAGAGTCAGTAGACATATCCCATATAAACTTGAACCAGGTTTTAGTAGTCTGAAATATTTTAAAATATATTTCCATCTTAAGACCTTTTTTAATGTTATTTTTTTAGCCTGGCTGGCCAGATTTTTACCATCCCTCCGTGAGATGGATTTAGACGCCTGCTCGGCGTTATAACCAACTAATTGAACAGTCTGTCTTTGCTGATGGTCCCTCGCACTATAAAATGATTATAGATAGCTGTTGCCATTTTAACCCATTTAACCCCACGGCCGCATTTCTCACATTTTCTGAGAGGCGTCACCTAACGACTTTGTATCTGCTGCAGGAGATGGCTCGACCATGATAATTCAAGGTTAGTGCCTGATGGCGCCAAGCTAATCTGGCACTACCCTTGAATTATCATGGTAGATCCATCCCCTGCTGTAGTGCGTCGGCGCTAAATGGGTTAACCCATAACGGCCCCCTTAGTCTCCCTTCCCTCTCCACCCCCACCCCCCCACACACACACACACCCAACCACCCCTCCCACCAGTCGGCACTAAAAGAAAATAAGGCAATCGCAAGTCACGCTTCATCAAACGCAGCATCGACTATTAAGTGATCTCTCAGTCTGACTTTTTTTCTCGGCCTGTCCTCGTTAAGGACGTATGCTACCTCAGTTCGCGAAAGGTCACCGGGCCTACCGCCACCGACGTCAGCCTGACGGCCTTCTGTTTAATAGCTCTGTACAGTGGGACCTGTTATGAGTTACCTTTTTTTTCCGTGCGGAAAACAAGATGTCCTAACAACATCGGGCCCTTCCACTGTACTTTCAACGTCAGAAAGCCATAACCCTCCAAGGAATAGGGATACACACAAGACCGTCAAGAGACACAGATCCTTATGAGCCCCCGCGACTGCGGGGGCTCATGAGGATCTATGTCTCTTGCAGTCGGGTTGTGTTCATTTTTCTCGGCAGTAAAGCGTTTAAATGTACTAGTACCTGTCTCAAGAGAAGTCTTGAAGGTCAAAAAGTATAACCTGTCACCTAAAGGCCATCGTTTAGGCGGCTGTAGCCCCCTAAATGGTGACTTTTAATGACAGGGGATCGTTTATGAAGGTGGTCGCTGAAAACAGGTTATTGCTGTACCTCAAAGCACTTAAAATTGCCCCTGCGTATGATCCAGCACACACAGTCCTAGATTATTGACTTTTCGGTCGCGTGTCGCCATACCAGTCCACCGAAAAAGGACCAAGAAAAAAACCCAGTGGCAAAACGCCTTCGGACCCACGACGGCTGCAGTGGGCCCACTGCGGCCGTCGTGAGCCCGAGGACGTTGTGCTGCTGGGTAAAGGACGGTATGGCCGCACACGCTCTTTTCATAAAACGACGAAAGGCAAATTTCTGTCGTGCCTGGACTCGAACAGACAATAAAGTTGTATTGTATTTAATTGTATTGTATTGTATGATCAACGATGCTAGTTCTCTTTGGAACGGTATGCAGACGGCATGAAATTGGGCGCTGTTCCCCCGCCCCCCTCCCCCCCCCCCCCGGCCTCCCCATCTCACAAGGCCTTCAAGTCAAAAGCTCTCAAGACATTCATGTTTCAAATTTTGTTTTTGTCTGTCTGTCTGTCTGTCTCTCTCTGTGTCTGTGTCTCTGTCTGTCTGTCTGTCTCTGGAGAGAGAGAGAGAGAGAGAGAGAGAGAGAGAGAGAGAGAGAGAGAGAGAGAGAGAGAGAGAGAGAGAGAGAGAGAGAGAGAGAGAGAGAGAGAGAGAGAGAGAGAGAGAGAGAGAGAGAGAGAGAGAGAGAGAGAGAGAGAGAGAGAGAGAGAGAGACTGACTGACTGACTGACTGAAACTTTATTTATCAAGGATTGAGATATTAGGCGCACAGGCCTTTCTTCCAATCTGTCCTTGCTACATCTACTGACATATAATAACAGGCAAAGCTACATTACACTCACAAACAACATCGAAAGTAATGCGAATTATGACAACACTACAAACTGCAACAATGATTTAACAAAACACACAGGTACCCATACGAAGATGTTTGCACGTGTCATAATATCCGTTTGCGGGAGCCCTCCCCAGACACTCCCACCCGGGGGGGGGGGGGGGCACGCTACAAATATACTTTCACTAAGCACATCGTTTGAATAAAATGTGCACCGGCACTGCATCCCCTGACCAGGTCTATAAGGGAAGCACCCCCACAAACGGCACGTGAACGCAAATGGTATAATAAAAATAATAGTTGCATAAAAAGAAATAAAAATATATTATGTTTAGACAACACGAGATAATTAAATTTACGTTGCCTTGGATAAGTGCTTGTACAGTTTTGCTTTAAAAGCAGCTAGGGAATTAACTTGTTGTAGATGCAGAGGAATAGAATTCCACAGGAAACCACCTGAGTATGACAAACTGGATTTATACAAATCAATGCGGGGCCGTTTTATGCTCAGGTTGCTCCGAGAGGTGCTGTATCTCTTCTCAGTAAGAGTAAAAAGTTCCGATAAGTAGCCGGGGGCCTTACCATTAAGAGCTTTGTGCACTAGTACGCACTTGTTAAATACTAAGTGTTTGTCAAGAGGAAGGAGTCCAGCTGCCTCGAGCCTCGCCTCAGTGGGTAGAGATGAGCTAGGAATAATGAGTTTGGCTGCTCTTCTGTATAGCGAATTTATTTTCTTGAACTGAACCTCGCTACAGCCATCCCAAACTGTTGAGGCATAATCAATGTGGGGCTTGATGTATCCATTAAAAAATAGTTTACGCGTGTTCAGATTAATGACCGCTTTCAGTTTAGACA
The DNA here is from genome assembly GCA_036245525.1 of Semisulcospira habei. NCBI lineage: Eukaryota > Metazoa > Mollusca > Gastropoda > Semisulcospiridae > Semisulcospira > Semisulcospira habei. The sequence goes on along the minus strand of BTPG01000001.1, from coordinate 166,032,570 downwards.
GTAAAAATAATTTCTTTGAAATTGTCTTTCCGATGTGTATGAGATGAGGCTGCCAACTAAGTTGATTATCTACAACTACCCCTAGTAAACGGTGCTGCTAAGAGAGAGAGAGAGAGAGAGAGAGAGAGGAGAGAGAGAGAGAGAGAGGAGAGAGAGAGAGAGAGAGAGAGATAGAGAGATGGGGGTGTCTTAACACCTTTACTGCCGAGAACAAATAAACGCGATCTAACTGCAAGAGGCATAGTCATGAGCCCCCGCGGCTACAGGGGTTCATGAGGATATATGCCTCTTTCTGAGACCACTGTGTGCCCATGTTCTTGAGACAGCTGTGGCTTTTAGTCGTTCAGTGAACTCAGATTTCGGAAACAAAATGTACATCCGTTGGCAATTACTGGCACTACCCTTGAATTATCATGGTCGATCCACCTCCTGCTGTAGTGCGTCAGAGCTGAATGGGTTAATAATACATGTTTGGTGTTTGCGCATAGAATGTAAACACAAATATTGCAGACGTGCATTTGACGACAAATTAATGAAGAGAGTGGATACAGTTGTGTGCATGTGCACACACAACCTGTTACACCATGTCAGGTACCAGTAAGTGACAGGTTATCGGGCCGACGTCAGCCGTACGCGGCACAACACCGAGGAGCTGATGTTTGCAAGAATACATTTCGCTGACCGAGTGTACATCAAGCACTTTTTAATCTGTCTGTCGTATCACTTTTAATCCGTCAAGGATATTGAGCCGAAGTACAATTTGGTTGACAAAGCGCATGCGCACGAACGCGCTTAATTATTTCTCTTACCGTTATTGTTTTTCTTTGTTGGCCACTTATAATTTTTCAATAAATTCTGAGAATGCTGTGCTAATGCCATGGAAATCCAGGCTGGTAAGCTTGCATTGTGTCATCAGGACATCAGCTGTCCTTTTGTGACTGCATCGCTTATTAGATCTTTTGAGCCTTCCACTGAACACCTACTACATAAGGTAATAGGGACTACCCCCAGGCGCCCCGCAACCCGCTGGAGAATATCCAGTCCTCCCCCCCGAGAGGGGAGGCTAGTGCATGAATATTCCCAAACAGATCTTGGACCTGCTGGATAGATTTAAGATTTTGCCGCCTACGACCGGTTTCGACCCAAGGTGGGTCTCATCAGGTAGGCATACGGCGTAACCTTAAATTGCAAACACAACGCATATACTAGAAGCCGCCTCCAGAATTTGACTGGTAGCAACCACTAGGCCAGCGTGGATTGCATCCCTAAAGCTTTATGGGGTGTTGCAGTGGAAGAAGACTGACTAATTTTGAAAAGGCAACACCTAGGCAATTTTGTGGTACAATTATTCATTACTTATAACAAAGGCGTCGCCCAAGCCAAAAAAATGCACTCAATCAGAGTAGCTCCAAGGGACATAATTTTTCAATAAATTCTGAGAATGCTGTGCTAATGCCATGGAAATCCAAGATCCAATATATATATCTGTCGTATCATTGTTGCTCTGTCAATATATTAACCCCTTCACTGCCGCTGGAGGCGGTTTGTATTTTAAACATCGTTGTTCATTCAGCTACCGAAATGCGCAGACGTCCAAGGAACGTCGATACAAATTGGTATGAGCAAGAGGCATAGATCCTCATGAGCCCCCGCTGTCGCGGGGGCTCACGAGCATCTATGCCTCTTGCAGTTGGAACGGCGTTTACTTTTTCTCGGCGGTCAAGGGGTTAAGCACTTTGAGCCGAACTACACACAATGTGGATAAAGCGTGTGCCTAAACCGCTGAATTGTCATTGTTTTTCTTATTGTTGTTGTTATGTAGTGCGTTTGAAATGCGCGTGAACCGTATATCAAGCATATTTTAACCAGCCTGTCCACCACGTTTTGGTCCGTCAAGATATTAACCCCTTAAAAGCGCTGTATTGTTATTGTTACTGTTATTGTTGTTGTTACAGTGCGCGTGCGATGATCTTGAAACACTGGGTGCGTATCGAACACATTTCCATCAGCCCCGGCTTCCAGTCACTTTTCCTCTGTCAGGATATTACCCCTTCAGGCGCCAAGCTAATCTGGCACTACCCTTGTTGTTACAGTGCGCGTGCGATGATCTTGAAACACTGGGTGCGTATCGAACACATTTCCATCAGCCCCGGCTTCCAGTCACTTTTCCTCTGTTAGGATATTACCCGGCCTTTCAGCCCCGAGGTCCCATTTCTTAAATTTTGCCGGAGGTGTTCCTAACGACTATGTACCAGTTGCAGGAGATGGCTTGACCATGTTAATTCAAGGGTAGTGCCAGATTAGCTTGGCGCCTTCAGGCGCCAAGCTAATCTGGCACTATCCTTGAATTATCATGGTCAAGCCATCTCCTGCTGCAGGGATCCAGGGCTAGAAAGATGAAGCTATATGAGACAAATTACAATTTTTTTAAAGCGTGCGAGGCGCTGTTTTATTTACTGTTACTGTTATTGTTATGTAGAGTTTTTGCAAGCGCGTGAATTACTGGGAGTATATCATACACATTTTAATCTGTTTGTCGAAACATTTTTGGTCCGACAGGATATTAGGCGATTTGAGCCGAACTACAATTTTTATAAAGCGTGTGCGTAAAGCTCTGAATTATTATTGTTGTTATAGCGCGTTTGCAATGCTGGTGCTCCGCTCGGTGTATCTCAAGCACATTTTAATCAAGCTAGTATTTTAAGCGATTTGAGCCGAACTGCAATTTGGATAAAGCGTAACCGCAACGCGCTGTTTTAGTATTGTTCTTGTTATTGTTGTTGTCACTAGTGCTTTTGCAATGCGCTTGAATCACTGGGTATATAATCAAACACATTTAAATCTATCTGCCGTATCATTTTTGGTCTGTCAGGCTACTATTATAAGCGATTTGAGCCGAAGTGCAATTTGGATAAAGCATAACAGCAAAAGCCTCGCTCTGAATTATAATTGCTACTGTTATTGGTTCTTGTTGTTATAATGCGTTTGCAATGCTCGTGAGTGTATATCAATCACATTTCAATCTGTCTGTCGTTTCACTTTTGCTCTGTCAGGATATTAAGCGATTTGAGACAAATTACAATCTGGATGAAGCGTGCACATATTTGTTATTAAACTGATGAGCAAAAGAAATGCGTCATTTTTGGAATCCAAAAATGTCCAAAAATGTCGCATTTCTTTTATACAGTGTCTCTGATGATTCCCCAAAATGTCGCATTCTTTTGTACAGTGTATCTGATGATTCCCCAAAATGTCGCATTCTTTTGTACAGTGTATCTGATGATTCCCCAAAATGTCGCATTCTTTTGTACAGTGTATCTAATGATTCCCTAAAATGGCGCATTTCTTTTTCTCCTCAGTATAGTATTATTGCTATTGTTGTTATTATTGATATTGTTATTTTTATTCGGACCAGGAGGGCTCATGAAGATCCGTATGCCTCTTGGAGATGTTTGAAGTGGTGTTATGATTCAAGGTGGCTATCCGCTGGTTTCGCTCTCCTTCGTTAGTATGAGCCGTTCGTTGCAAACATCCCCTCACTAGTACTGCCTAGTAGGCCATCATGGCAGATCGTCATAAATGTTTTACATTTCATACGCAGTGACTAATGTGGCGGCGACTACTAACATTAGCTCATTCGAGAGGTGCCGCCTCCGGATACGCGGCTTATGCCGCGTATCCGGAGGCAGCACGTCTCGAATGAGTTAGAGTTGGATAGCATCATCAAAGTGACAAAATGTTCTTTTATACCATGTATCTTCAATAACGTTTCGCAACATTAAGCTATCTGCTCGGCCCGGGCAGGTTTTGATTGCTAAAGTTTGCCGATACAACGAAGACTTTCCTACCCTTATTTTCACAATCTATGTGAGTAATCACACAAACGGAGGTTTTATGCTTCCCCTGGCTCACGTCCGGGAACTCTCCTACGTACAAAAAAGCAGAAAGGTATTTCATTTCACGACACTCATTGAGCCCATTTGTTAAGCACAAGCAATACTGCAAGACAATGAAATACATAAAACCACCTTTGTGATCATGTGTGCACAAGCCCTGTTTTGTGTCAAGCAATATAGCAAGACACATTGAAACATTAATACGGGCGATACTGCGAACCGTATAAAACCTTACTGTTTGGAGCAGGTTGCTTTAAAATTGCTTGGTAGTGACCAACGACGATAAACTGAAAACGTTTAACGATTTGGGTTTTAGTGAGAATGATCACGATGAACTCAGCCTGATGCGTTATATTGGATCTGTAAAAATGTGCCTGGCCTTGACATTTTTGTCAAAATGGACCTCGGCCCTGACATATGTCTTAGAATATGCCTAGGCCTTAACTTATGTCATAATTTGCCTAGGTCTTGTCTTATCTGTCAGAATATGCCTAGGTCTTGGCTTATCTGTCAGAATATGCCTAGGCCTTGGCTTATCGGTCAGAAATTGCCTAGACCTTGGCTTATCGGTCAGAATATGCCTAGACCTCGACTTGTCTGTCAGAATACGCATAGGTCGTGACTTATCTGTCACAATATGCCTTGACCGTGACTTGTCTGTCGAAATATGCCTAGGCCTTGACTTGTCTGTCAGAAGAGGCTTATGCCTTTACTTGTCTGTCATAATATGTCTAGGTCTTGTATTGTCTGTCAGAATATGCCTAGGCCTTGTCTTATCTGTCAGAATATGTCTAGGCCTTATCTGTCAGAATATGCCTAAGCCTTGTACTATCTGTCAGATTATGCCGCCTAGACCTTGACTTGTCTGTCAGAATATGCCTAGGCCTTTGTCTTTTAGGTCAGAATATGCCGAGGCCTTTGGTATATATGTCAGAATATACATAGGTCTTGACTTATCTGTCAGAATATGCCTAGACCTTGACTTATTTGTCACAATATGCCTCGGCGACCACGACAAGGTTGTCATAATTAGCCTGTACATTTCCAGTAACTGATGTACATGGCAGCGACCGCAATCATTAGTGTTGATAATATCATCAAAGTGACAAATGTCCTTTAATATGGAGCTTCGAAAACGTTCTGCAGCATTAACAGTAACCCTTTGAATGCCGGATCACAGCTAATAACACTAGAATGCAAGAGGCATAGCTCCTCATGAGCCCCCGCATACGCGGGGGCTCATGAGGATTTATGCCTCTTGCTGGACTGCATTAATATAATTATACGATTCTCATGTGGAAATCTTCTCGGGCTTTCAGAGGTTTCATACGGCATGGTCACAGGTGGTGAACTGATGAGGTTAACGCCAAGGTAATTGCGTAGTGCCGCAATACATAAAACACTATCTTTGTGATCTTGTGTGCGGCACAAGCCGTGTTTTGTGTCAGATTTACGTTGCAAAACGTTCCGAGAAATTACGGTAAACTTGAGGCGCACGCACGCACGCACGGCTGACGCACACGGACGCACGCACACACACACACACACACATGCGCGCGCGCACACACACACACACACACACACACACACACACACACACACACACACACACACACACACGTGCGCACACCCACGCAAGCAAGCAAGCACACACAGATATACGATGCAAACATAAGTTCCGTGAGAAATTACGTCAGGCGCCCGCACACACGCGCGCGCTCAAGCTCGCACGCACGCAAGCAAGCAAGCAAGCAAGCAAGTCACACACACACACACACACACACACACACACACACACACACACACACACACACACACACACACACACACACACACACGCGCGCGCGCGCGCGCGCACCCATGCATGCGCGCTCACACGCAAGTGTACACACATAACAAAGTACTTTTGTGATCAGGAGCAGTCAGATGGACTCGAGACCCGGGGTGGGGGGGGGGGATGCGAGGGGGGTGGGGTGGGGGTGGGGGAGGGGGGAGGGTCTAAAGATCATCTTTTGATGTCATGATAAAGGTTTGATATGGGATGTGCGCTTGTCTGTGACTTTGAACCAAAACAGCTATAGTTCGAAAGGCAAAATGGGGGCTCAGACCGGGGTTCAGCTGCGTGAATGAACTTAGACCTGCGCCAACCACTAAGCAAGGTGCTCCGCTACAGCGGAACATCTTGTTTTGTGGCTGGCGCAGGACTAACTTGAAGCTCACTGAAACAAATGGCGGGTCCTAGTACCACAACCGGCTGCAATATTAAGCTATTACGCGACTCTCATTTCGCCCTTTTTTTCCCCGCTGGTTTGTCTTAAAACACTCTTCAAGTTTCTTGTCAACAGTCTCGTAAGCATTCGTACTTGTACTTAGATGTAAAAAAAAAAAAAGACAACCCACTATCATGCTAAACGCGAATTTTCCAGAAATTTCTGCCACTACGTCCACTTCGGAGAAAAGCGCCATTTTAATTGTTATACAATGAAAATCTCGCTTTTCTTAAAAATGGACTTGCTGGTTTTTGCAGAATAACGTCGGATTTACTGCAAGCCAGTCACAGAAAACACACTTACCGTCACTGAAAGCGGATAAAAAAAAATGCTTTTCTTTAGAACTTACAACAGTGTAGCAATTCCTTTTATCTTCCGGCCACAAAGTGTATAGTATGGAGAAGAAAATATAATTTAATAACTATAAAAGGGAACTTTTTAAAAATTCATTCACTAGGCCCAACACGCCACAGCAAGACATGGTTCGAGCATGAGGGTTCAAGTATGGTGCCAGAATAGCTTGCCACCCATTGGCGCCAAGCTATTCATGCACCAGCCTTAAACTCTCATACTCGATCAGTCTGTCTCTAGAAGTGTAATACAGTCCTTCAGAGGGCAACTTCAAAATTTGTGGATTTCGGTCCTGGGGTAGACTGTGTTAACCAAGACACTTACTTGCAGAATGCAAATTTCCCATATATTTATCACCACATTTGTCCTTTATTCAAGTTTAAAAGAAATACAATTGAGCAAAAAAAAAAAAAAAAAAAAAAAAAAAAAAGAAGAAAAATGCACTGACCTGTAAAGCGCGAATTCATCTATGTACCACAACTTAGTCCATTAATGGCAACTGTGAGAAATCCTCGATGCTTAATGCCCTTTTTTCCTGGTCCATAAAGAAAACAATCCTCCCTCAGGAACCGCAGAAAGAAAATCCAGAGATCGGCGCTAATCCAAGTCTACCCCAGTGACACTTCTATCAAGGCATCATTTGGCCGCTTTCCTGCTATCACGTGCACAACCCAAACCGCACGCGCACAGACTGAAGAGGTCTACCCTCGGGCCTGGCTCGTGCCTTGCACGCGCTCTCGAAGATTGACAGACTCCGCACGCGCGGGTGTGCGAGAAACGATACACTGTCGCGAGCAACCAAAAAAGACTCACCATGCTGTGTGTGTGAAAAGCTGTACGCTAAACACCTCGAAAGCTTCCTCGTTGAGATGATGTAAATGCAGGCTAGCAAGAGGCGTAGATTGTCATGAGCCCCTGCGAATGCATGGGCCCATGAGGATCTACGCCTCTTGCAAAATTTGAAAAGGACCAAAGCCGACCTACCGTGCGGTGTACGGTGAAAAGTCGTACGCTCAACACCTCGAAAGCTTCCTCGTTGAGATAATGTAAATGAAGGCTAGCAAGAACCTAGATTCTCATGAGCCCCTGCGAATGCAGGGGGCACATGAGGATCTATGCCTCTTGCATAATTTGAAATAGAGAGCAAATAAGGACCACCATAAAGTGTGTGTGAAAAGTCGTACACTCAATACATCGAGACTTCCTCATTGAGGTGATGTAAATAAGGGCTAGCAGGAGGCATAGATTCTCGAGAGCTCCTGCGAATGTAGGGGCTTATGAGGATCTATGCCTGTGGTAAATTAAAATGTATAATCTATGCCGCTTGTGAGGAGAAAACATCCGAAGTTGGAACCCGGTATCGAACCTCACACCTCTAGCACTGACGGCAAGCGCTTTACCGCTGTGCCACAGACCACCCCAAGCCGCCGAAGATTCAGTCACGGCCGCATAACATAGTCCACCTGAGTATACACACTAAGGGCTGTCATTCAACGCTGGGTAAACACACAGTTTGATCCCTTGACTGCGCACAAGGCGCGGAGATACGAAGGTGGCCAGCAAGAGGCATAGATCCTCACGAGCCCCCGCTGACGCGGGGGCCTGTGAGGATCTATGCCTCTTGCGTCTGGGTGGTGTTTACAAAGTGATGAGGTCAAGTTAAAAGTGTATCTTTAGTTTCACGCATTCTAACACCGTCCGACACTGATAGTGTGTGTCTGGCTCTCCTCTGTTTTACCTTGGACATTCGCAAACCAAATTTATCCAAAACTGTGAAAACTGATGTGTGAAACTTTGTGGACATTTAGTACGAACTTTTCTGTAGTCCATGAAATTAAACCATTTCGCATTTGTATCCTAATTACACGCACACATAAACTATGTTTGCTTCGATATTTGGGGCGGTCCGTGGCGCAGCGGTAAAAGCGCCTGCCACCAATGCAAGAGGTGTGAGGTTCGATACCCGGTTCCGGCATCGGACTTTTCTCCTCTAGTAAGTGTCACCATTAATTCGGGCGGACCGTCGGGGGTTCTTTCTCCGGGTACTCCGGCTCTTTCCTCCCCCACGAATTCGGTAGCCCCACCCGGGTCTGCCCTGGGGGACTTGGGTGGGGTTAGGTATTTTTTAGTTCCCAGGGTCACCCTGGTCAGCCCCACAGGGTGGGGTTTTCTCTCTATTCTGGGGCATGTGTTTCTGTCTACCCGAGGTCCATTCACCTGTATTTGCCTTTTTTAAACTCTCCCTACTGTCTGCACTGCCTGTAGCTCTTGATATTGGATGTGTGTTGCTAAATGGTCTTAGCTTTATTTAGGCCCCATGTGTTAGGTTTATTTAATGTGTTTGACCGGCTGGCGACATACATTCAATGTTCTGTTTAGTTGGTTGTTTTTTTTCACAAGCAGTGCAGGCACGTCCTGAGAAAGCCTTGTTGCTGTCGGGACGTTAAGCAATGTACAATCAATCAAAACCCACGAATTCGGTATTAATCAAATTTCAAAATATAAAACACGACTTAAATTTCCAAAATTTCAGTAGCTCGCTTGAGCTTGCCCGGCTTAGCACCACGTGAGTGTTCTGTGTTTATGTACAGCGTGTGAGGGAATGCGCGTGATTCACGTGAGCGTGCTTGTTGGGTTCAGTTCGCGGCTATGTCCTGCGCATTGAGTTATATTATAAATATGAGAAATGCGCCATATAAATACTATGTATTATTATTATTATTATTATTATTATTATTATTATTATTATTATTATTATTATTATTATTATTATTATTATTATTATTATTATTATATCAGTAACGCGGCTTTCGCTCAAAGTTGTAATATAACATGACTGGTAGACAATGTAAATGTATGCATTGCTTCAGTGCTTGCATGATTGATTGACTTATTGGTTGTATGATTGATTGACTGATTGGTTGCATGATTGATTGACTGAATGATTGAGTAATTGATTGGTTTCATAATTGGTTGCATAACTGATTGATTGATTGATTAATGTATGAATGGATGTCTGGCTGGATGGATGGATCGACCCGGCGACCGACCGAACGATCGGTCGATTGATGATTGATTGCTAGGATGGCTGATTGATTTTTGTTTTTTTTAGTTATCCAATGCAGTCTACAAAGTTTGTATTAAGACAAAGCTAAATGATTTTCTCTTAATAATGATCGACCCACCGACCGACCGAAGCTCGATGGTTTACTAATAAAAATGACCAGTTCACTGTTTGATACCAGACTACTACAAGTAGTGAGCAACATGAATCAACTGTGAAATGCTAGAGGTAGTGCCTGATTAGCTTTCTTACTATCCAAATCAGCCACTGAGTCATCTAGGATCACAATTCCCCACACCTGTCGGTGTTGACAGTTTTTCTTCGATACAATGCAGGTGTGAGACCGCCGAGATCCGTTAAGTGTAGGTGTGCGACTACCAAGATCCGCTAACTTTTTCACTTAAACAACCGAGATCCGTTAAGGCATTTGTTCCTTGACTGTCAAGATCCGTTAAACTATTGGCTCTTTCTCAGCCAGAAGGCAAAACCCATACCAGCTGTTAGGTGTTTGAAATAACTTGCCTAAGTGCCGTCATAACCCGGCATACGCGAGAACTCCTTAGCCGCTTCAGTGCTGGCGGACATAAACGAAATTACGGGAGAGAAAAACTTTGAAAAGAGAAAAAAAAAAAAAAGTCACGTTGATAGACCGTTCTGCGCGAAGGTGTCAAATAATTGAGATCAGCAAGAGGCATAGACCCTCATGAGCCCCCGCAGATGCGGGGGCTCATGAGGGTCTATGCCTCTTGCAGTTAGGTAATATTTGCTTACATGAGGGACTATGTCCCTTGTATTTGGTAGAGTCTCCTGTGCCATTATCGGCAGTAGAGGGGTCGTTTTATACGAATAGACACTCCAGCGGCATGGATCGATCTACAAGATTAGAGTCCTTATACAAAAGGCGTTGATCATCATGAGCTCCCATGGGCTGCTGGGGCTAATGAAGGTCTGCATCTTTTCCTGTGCATATTGATTGCTGTGGGAATACATGTGTATGTGTGAGTACGGCTGCTGTGGCTCATGAGGCTCTATGCCGTTTGCTCAGTGTGCATCCTGAATGTAGCTGGAAACGTTTGTATGCGTATAAATGTTTGTTGCTAATGACATTTACGAGATATATACTGACTTGATCCTGAGGCCACCGACAATGCATGCCTAGTGTTCCAGATCTAATGTATATCGCTGTGTCTCATGTTTGTTGCTAATGGCATTTACGAGACATGGCGGAGAGAATGGAGGCCAGAGATCATCGAGAATGCATGGCCAAGTGTTCCTGATCTAATGTATACCTGTGTTCCTCCGGCTTGCAAATGACATTTACTTCACTGACAAGACAAGGGCCAGACTGAGGGGATTCAGGGGTCGACTATAATGCATACGTTTTGCTGACATAATGTGTGCCTTACTTGCAGGTCCTCTATGGTTCAAGCTAGGCTGGTACAGACACTTATGATGCGGCAAAGACTGAAGAGGTTCAGCGGCTGGAAAGGTAGTACCAGCTGCCTTCAAGTATGTTAATTGCACGCCAAACCTGACAGACATTAGAAAACAGAAAAAAAAAAAAATCGCACAACCAATTCTTTGCGGAGGTATGCGGCCTGATGCTGTAACAGATTTCCTTTCGAGCAATTAAGCTTTGCCTGTTATGAATCACGAAATTTACGATTTGAGCCATCACGATTTTAGAGTGACAAACTCACGAATCATGAACCACGGCGAAGTTCTTCCACGAGTCATGGAATCTCACGAAAATCTGTCCTTCTTGTTGGACATATAATATTATTGTAATCACTGCACGATTCCTCGAATGGACACATAGTTGTTTTTTTGTTAAATTTACTGTTATTCCAGAAATGCGGCCTTTGGCACTAAAGAGGTTAACTCTTTGAACAGAAAGTATTTCCGGTAGTACCCAGGCAATTACTCGTGAACTTAACCCTTTAAGTGCCTTCTGACGCAGACTGTGTTTTCTTCGTTAATTCCTGACCTAAACAACCCTAGACATGGATTCGAAGTGGTGTCAGCAGGAGGCATAGATCCTCATGAGTCCCCGCAACTACGGGGTGCTCATGAGGATCTATGCCTCTTGCAGTTAGGCATGTGTTTACATTTTCTCGGCACTGAACAATTTATTAACGCTCCGTACATAAATCTCCAGGTCAAAGTACCGACTGTCGAAGACAACTGTCGGTACCGCGGAAAAAAAATCATGCCTGAAGCCTGGTACTTCAGACAGCGCTTAGATCAGTGTTCAAAGCAATTACCTTAGCACGGCTGAGGGTGTTGTGACGCTTTGAAACAATTTTGTGTGTGTGACAGGACTGATTTTCAGCTTAATTGCTTTAATCACAGTATGGTATTATTTGACGTTGTGTCGACGCGGAAAACAGTGCATTAAAAGCCCGCACAAAGGTGCGATATAGTATGTTTGTGCTGGCGCTTATGCGCCAAAGAAGGGGGATAAAAAAAAACTACTTCTGAGATACCTCTAATGGACAACTGGATTTAACCTCTTCTTCGCGGTCAGTGATCACGAATTTTGCGTCTGAAACGACTTCAAATGACCGACATTTGGGTGAAGAGCACATATGTAAATGGTACCAAACATATGCACGCAGATCGTAGAAGTGACTAGAGACATAAACCCTCATGAGCCCCCGCGACCGCGGGGGTTCACTGACGAGGGTTTATGTCTCTTTGCAACGGTTAGGAAGCGTTTTCTTTGCACATTTACCCTTACGGCACCACAGCTGAGACTGAGATGAATCAGCCATGCTAGTTTAAGGGTTGTACCAGATTAACTGGGCATGCCACTTATTTCCGCGACTGGAATTCTGAAAATCGACACTTACTGTAGGCACTGCAGTGACTGACTACCCCGACGTGTCTGCTTTTTGTGTGTGTGTCCATTTCAAGCAAGCCTTAAATAATATCAGTCACCAATAAATGCGAAGGAGGATGCTGCGTGCATTTCTAATCGTGCTAACAAACATCTGTGAACAACTTCGTTTCGTAACCTCTCTCTCTCTCAACCCCCCCCCCCCCCGTCACCCTTCCAACCCCTTTCCTCCCGCCCCCCCTCCCCCCACTCCCCTCCCTCAACCCTCGGCACCCCTTAACCCGCACCCCTCCACCCCTTGATGAGAAGGGCCCGGCAACAAAGACGTTAGAACCGCTTCGTTACAGCGAAGCCGGTTCTAAATGAGTCTCTGGGTACACTAAAGCTACGTGCATTTTCAAGCCGTACACTGAAGTCGAAAAGCTGGGCTGTGCACGTAACAGAGGCGAACAGTATGGTACGGGTTTTGCACCGTAGAAGTTTGAAATTGGAAACGGCCGATTTAACGCTCAATTCACTCATCACTCGTCGCCGCCGGCGCCTTAATGAAGTACCATTAACGCTGGCGTAACCACTTAATTAATCAGGCCAGGCACATGGTCTGCGATTACTGTCTACCCGTGGCTCGTAGTCCTTCACCAAGCCCCATTCCACCAACAAGACCGAGACAGATTCTGAGAGCCTCTAATCCGTAACACGATCTGCGATTATCGTCTGCCCGTCAGTGGCTCGTAGTCCTTCACCAAGCCCCATTCCGTCTACACTGAGATTCTGAGGAGTCGCTGTAATCCGTAATGTCCAAAATCACGTTAAACAGAACCTGTTTTGAGCGACCAACCTAATAGACATCACTTGTCATTAAAGACCATCATTTAGGTGGCTGTAGCTACCTACAATGATGGTCTCTCCCCATTTAACCCCAAGTCCGATTTTCCACAGTTGTGCAGGTGACACATTCCGACTGTGTACCAGCTGCAGGAGATGGATCGACCATGAAAATTCAAGGGTAGTGCCAGATTAGCTTGGCGCCTATGGCGCCAAGCTAATCTGGCACTACCCTTGAATTCTCATGGTCGATCCCTCTCCTGCTGTGGTGCGTGGGGGCTAAATGGGTTCCTGGAGACATGTACGCCATTCAAGACTTCTCAGCGGGACACCCTCATGAGAGAGCACCTGTCACTAAAGACCATCATTTAGGTGGCTGTAGCTACCGGCCACCTAAATGATGGTCTTTAGTGATACGTGGCTTCCCCCCCCCCCCCCCTTTTAATAATTCGCTTGAGAGAGCACCCTCCTTTCAAGACCACGTTTTCCTTGCAAATGAAAATCATGGTCTCAATGGCAGGTAATAATATTGTCCCCCCTTCAAAACTTCTTTTGACAGCGGGGCACATGTCTTGTAAGACCAGTTTTCTTTGCGACTGAAAATCATGGTCTTTAACGACGTGTGGCATTTCCCCCTCTTCAAAACCTCCCTTCAAAGAGCATCTGTCCTTTAACACATTGTGCCCGAGGTACGAAATACCCACATTTTGGAGTTATCCTCTGAGGACTGCGTTAAATTCAGGAGACAGATCGACCATGATAGTTCAAGGGTGGTGGCAAAATAGCTTGGCGCCTATAGGCGCCAAGCTATTCTGCCACCACCCTTGAACTATCATGGTCGAGCCATATCTTGCTGAGGTGTATCGCGGGAAGAATGAGTTAAGATCAGTTTTTCTTGCACAAAAAGGGTGGTTGCCCAAAACAGGCCATAGCAGACAAATTTACATCTTAATTTTACATCTTATTTTACGATCTATACGACCTTTCACCTAATTCACCTGACAGTGTTTTTACCTACTTTACTTTGTAATCTTCCTAAATTATTAGCACTGGCAGTCTCCCCTTTTCTTTTCATTTATTACTACAATTTCGACTGCAACCCTTTCTTTTCCCCCCTTTTAGTAGGTAGGATGCATGGAAATTTAGATCTAGTTGGAGGCATGGAAAGTATTTCCCTGCAGACACAACAGTAAATGTGATTGTAATTGCAGGTAGGCGGAAGTTCCTGCCTTTCCACCAGTATGTCGAATGGTGAGCTGACGAGGTCGCCTAGACCAAAACAGCTGTCCACACACGCTAAACAATCTGGACCCCACTTGGGGGACCTAGATCTAAATTTCTATGCATCAAGGGGCTGGAAATCCAGTGAACACTTACTTAGAACACCCTTCTTTCCGATCCTTTTTTGTGCTTTGACCAAACTAGAACTATGATCATTGGTCGATAATGCACAATTCTCTCCCCGGACAATGCTTTTACTTACTTTACTTTGTAATCTTCCTATGGGACCATTCATTTGACACATACAGTGCTATCCTTCTAGGCGGTGCCATGCTTTTACTGTGTGTGCGGCCTCGGTTATACCTAAATAAACCCCTCTTGGCATTCAGTACTATTTACTGCACTGGTAGCTGCTTGTACAAAGGATTAACTCATTCGAGACGTGCCGCATGAGGCACGTCTCGAATCAGTTAATCAATCAAACTACTTTTGCAGCGCAGAAAACATCTGGGGCCAAGTTTTTCGGCGCAGAAGTCTTTCAAGTCGTGTTGCACACGACTTCCTTTCGCACTGCCGATTAGACCACGCCTCTCACGTCACTTAAAACGAAACCGATGACGTCACCTCACGTGCTGATGGCGTCGCACCAGGCACTATTTCTGGTCGCACTTCCATTCGTTTGTTGTGGAGTTGTTTGTCACAGGACGCTGATGGCATACTGTTGTTTTGCCGGCAAAAGGAAGCCATGAACACTGGCGAGGAACCCAATTGTATTGTTAGAAAACTAAGCGGTTTTTTTGTGTCTCACTGTAGAGGGAATTGTGAACACAAGCAGGCTCTATACGGTACCATGGTAACAGTTTTACAATTGTTTTCAGAAGAACTTTTATCCCTTGGCTGTTCAGGCCTTGTCTAATGTGGCGAAAAATGGAACACCATAGCACTCTTAAACTTATCCCTTCAATGAGGCAGCGTACTTGTCTGTGTTGTCAGTTAATTCAATTTACAAAGTTCATAATGCGCTAAGTACCGTGTACATGACTTGTTTGTTAAAGACTTTTCCGCTGATTTTTTTTTTTTTGGGGGGGGGGGGCGAAGGTGTGTTTCCGCAGGGGCGGATCGGGAGGGGGGGGGGGTGTTATAGGGGTTGCGGCTCTCCAAGACCCAAAATCCTGTAAAATGCTATAACAAAGTCCTTTTTTTGGGGGTGTTTGGAACCCCCCCTTTCCCCCCTTATTTTTTTACATTTTGGCGAATGGTGAGAGTCTCTCCCTCACCCCCCCCCCCCCACCCTCGCTTTTCGATTTTTCGCCCCCTGGAAGCAAGGTTTAGCGTCAGGAAGCCTTTTATATCAGGTTGAAGGTCCCAAACAAAAAGTTGCCCCCCCCCCCCACCCCGAGGTAACTGATCCGCCCCTGTTCCGGAATCGGCTCCTGAACCAACCAGCCAATCAACCTTGCAACCAGCCCGTGCAACCAAGAAACCAAGCAACCAACCCTCCAAGCAAAAAACACGGGGAGAAATACACAAAGTAATACATAAGAAAGCAAAGGAAGCAGACACGGCTTTCGCTTTCTTGTTGGCGTACTTTCTTCTTGTTTCCTTGGGTTTTCTTTCTCTGTTGTTCGCTTATTTGTGTAGTGTTTGCTATGCTTGTTTAACAAGCTGACAAGCAAGCAAACAAACAAAATGACAAACTGCACGGCATAATGCATGACTGGTGGGGAAAAAAATATGCTGATCGAGAAAGCATTCCAAAATCCCGCGATACTGGTAAGTAAGCCTACCGCACATGATTCTAAGTGGGAAAGATTGACACTAGGTGTGAAATCTACAGTACATTAATGGCCATATTTCATCTACAAGAGGTATAGATCTTCATGAGCCCCTGCTGCTTTGGCGGGCTCTCATTATCAAGAAATTTGCCTCTTCTCGTATTAGCATCTATGTGTTAATCATACGAAGGAGGTCGTTGGAGTTCTTCCTGCAACTGACGACATGATCCAGGCATTTCTACTGACGTAGTCATTATGTGTGGATTGCGTCAAATGATGCGGCTAAAACTGCGCGTGTGAGAGTGGTGCGATAAGGCTTGACGTGATGACTGATGTGGTATGTTGTCGACAGTAAGTACGTGTTGTGCGGTATGACGACTATTTTGCTAATTGTTTACAGATCAAAGCACTAAATCATTTACAGCAAACGATATTGATAAATCTAGTTTGTCATCTTGGAGCTGTGTGAATACAACTTGTCAATGAACTGTTGAAATTCGGTTTGAAGTAGGAAAAACAATCGTAAAATTTGACAAATTACGGCGTGGGTTAAAAAAAAAAAACTTTGACAATATTGATAAATCGAGGATGAGTCACTTATTTGCTGTCTTGGAGCTGTGTGATACAACTTATCAATAAATCGTTAAAACACGGTTTGTAGGCAAAATCATCTTAAAAAGCGATAAGCAGTTAAGGCGTGGGTGTCAAGAAACCCTTTTGACGATATTGATAAATCGAGTATGAGTCTCTTGTTTGCCATCTTAGAGCTGTGTGAATACAACTTCGATGTCAGTTACGGCGTCGGTGCCAAAAAAATATTTTGGACACAAAAATTGTCTGTTGGTCGGGGACATCAGTCTAATTTGGCGCTTCTCTCTTTGGACGACTGATTCGGGCACGTGAAAGTCTTGGGGATGGTATGCTGACGAGCAAAAGAAATGTGACGTTACTGATTCGAGTCACCGGAAACACGTGAGTCATTGTTTCCGGTGGTTCGAATAACGTCACATTTCTTTTGCTTGTCAGTACATCTTTAACATTACGGGCTGTCCTTTTTTTTTCTTAGGCCAGTGTAACCAGGCAAGTTTTCCACGCCAAAGTGAACTTAGGCAAATCAGGCGCAGCGGTCAGTATGACGCAGCAAAAACATTCACCCGGGGGCAGTCTGGCGTAGGGGTCACTTTGGTAGTGTTATACCGAAAGAGAAAGTACGTCACCATTTCTGACAGATGTTTAACGAATCACGCCAGCTGATGTTCCGCCTCGCAACTCAATTAAAAAGTATGGCAACTGCTTTTCTCGACTCTGAGTCGGCTTAATGTTATGCTCTCCTCCTCCGACTATTCCAAACGCCTGCACATTTTAACCGCTTAGAGACTGAAAAGGAGAACAGCACCCATCTGCAAGAGGCATAGATCCTCATGGGCCCCGGCATTTGCGGGGGCTCGTGAGGATCTATGCCTCTTGCTGACACCACTTTGTATCCAAGATCCTTGAACGGCGGGGGCTTTTCAAAAGGCGTTGAATGGACAACGATTTCAGAAACACAATTTGCGCCCACTTCCAAGGAAGGGGTAAAAATTTATGTGGCAATCATTTCTGACAATTTTGAGCGGATGCCAAACCGCCCCCTCTCTGCCTGTGTATGTCAATATTTTTGTTAACTTTGGAGTCAGTTAAAGGTCTATGATTGTCATTTTTCATACAAAGTTAAGAGAGAGAGAGAGAGAGAGAGAGAGAGAGAGAGAGAGAGAGAGAGAGAGAGAGAGAGAGAGGAGAGAGAGAGAGAGAGAGAGGAGAGAGAGAGAGAGAGAGAGAGAGAGAGAGAGAGAGAGAGAGAAGAGAGAGATGAAATGAAACATTATTTTCCAAGGATGAAAGAATAGGTGCGCAGACCTTTTTTCATTCTTTTCCTTGCTACAAACTACATGAAAGCAAAAACAAACAACAAGAGAGAGAGAGAGAGAGAGAGAGAGAGAGAGAGAGAGAGAGAGAGAGAGAGAGAGAGAGAGAGAGAGAGAGAGAGAGAGAGAGAGAGAGAGAGAGAGAGAGAGAGAAACTGTCAAATTTTCAAACTTATCTATAAAAGGAAGATAACCTGAGCCATTTTCACGCTTGGCCTATTGCTACTCTACTAAACGTGCAAAGCTATTAACTCACATACATACAAACAACAGTGCAGTGTACAACAAGTCATTCAAATCACTGACGAAAAATGGAGATCACCGGCAACAATGGCTGATAATGTGAAAAGCAGAATAATAGTCGTGTAATTATTACCTTATTGAAATTACACACAAACACACACACAAACACACACACACACACGCACACACACACACATACGCACACACACACATACGTACGCACACACACACACACATTAATAATTTAAAAATAATTGGCTCTACACTTACCTGAAGTAGCAGTTCAGGTTGGAAACATTATTTTACAAAATCAACATCTCGAAGACACACGCAAATTCGTCGACGACGGCCGGCCAGAAGACCTGTTGCTTGCCGTGACGATACATCAGGTCAGGTTGACGTTTGCCTCCCTCGTACCTTTTGCTGACCGTAATGGCGGGATGTCTATCGCTACGTTTCGAATGAGCTAAGACTAACCCCCCACGCACTACAGCAGGAGTTGCAGCGACCATGATAATTCAAGGGTAGGGCCAGATCAGCTTGGCGTCATGAGGCCGACGTCGGCCGTAGTCTGCCCAGTGATCTGTTGCCAACTGAAGTAACGTAGGTCCTTAACAGGCCTGGCCGAAAAAAAGTCAGACCGAGAGAGCACTTAGTAGTCGATGCTGCGATTGATGAAGCATGGCTTGTGATTGCCTTATTTTTTTAGTGTCGATTGGGGGTGGGGGTGGGGGGAAGGGGGGGGGGGGAAGAATAAGGGCCTGCCGTGGGTTAACTCATTTAGCCCCACGGCACAACTGCAGGAGATGGTTCGGACCATGATAATTCAAGGGTAGTGCCAGATTTGCTTGGCGCCTGACGGCGCCAAGCGAATCTGGCACTACTCTTGCATTATCATGGTCGATCTATCGTCTAGTCGATCTATCTCATTGTCAATCTATCTCTAGCAGCTGGTAAATAGACGTTAGAAGACACCTACAAAATGCAGTCGTGGGGTTAAAAGGGGTTAACCCCATTGAGCATGCAGCCAACATGTAAGTCTCTCATGTCATAAGTACTGAATCTGTCCCTCATCCGCCCCCTTCCGCCCCCACCCCCACACCGCCTCTCAGTTTTATCTGCAAGAGACATATATTCTCATGATCCTTTGCCACAGCGGCCGAACGGGCTCAGAAGAATGTGTGCCTCTGGCAGTCGAGATGGGCTAGAGATGGTACTGAAAATGAGGTTGTTACGTGGATGGTATTTGGGTTAAACGCACAGCTGACAGTTAAACACTGAGGCCGCTGACAGGGCCTGGTAATCGAGTCTCGTAACTCCCTACTTACACAGGTGAATCATTACAGATTTCAGTTGTCGTTCATGGCCGGGGTGCACGCGCACCTCAAGTGTGGCAAGCCGCAATGCCGGGAACGCACAGCCATATGATAAGGTTACAAGGCCGAGTGAGCTACTACTACTACTACTGGTGCTACTATACTGTTCAACGTCTACCACTACTACCACTATTACCGCCACTACAACTACTATCACTTTTACTGCCACTACTACTACTGCTACTACTACTACCGTACTGCTGCTGCTTGTACTACTACTCTACTTTTAATACTACTACAATACTACTACTAATACTATAACTGCTGCTACTACTACAACTATTGCTACTGCTGCAACTACTACTACTAAAGCTATAACTGACTACACTACTACTACGACTACTAATACTACCACTGCCATTTTACTACTACACAACTACTAATACTGCTGTTGCTACTACCACTACTTCTACTACAACAACTACTTTTACTGATACTACTAATTCTGTCACCACTACTACTCACTACCACTACAACTAAAGCTACCACTGCTACTACCACCACCAATACTACTACCACTACTACTTCTAATACTACCGTTTATAGTTCTTTTATTACAACTACTACTACGACTACGACTACCACTACCACTACGACCCCTACTTGGCAAAAGCCAGCATGTTCATTTTGAGAAAATCGCAAAATTGCATTGTGAAACAACGAAAATTGCACCTTTCTAAAAAATAAATGGACATCTGGTTTTAGCCATGCAACCGCAGTACTACCCAGTACTTCTTGTGAGCAGCCGTAGAAGTAACAGTGCCATTTTTAGGAGCCAAAGCGGATTGAGCATTCAGCACTAATTTTGAGTAACCCTTCAAGATTAAGTCTTAAACAATCGACCTTCGTGCAGTTGGCGAGGGATTTGGCCCTGGACTGACCCAAGACACTACAGTCAGATCGACTGGCATTGATCGCGAAACAGATGACTTGCCATTTTTTTTTCAACTCCGAGAGTAGACCTTGAGTCTACCCTATTGTCGCGGTCACGTGCTGCGTGAAACTGAAAGCACGTGCATGTTGAGGTCCGCCAATATACTGGCAATCCAAAACTTTAACCCCTTCACTGCCGAGAGAAAGAGAACAAGATCCAACTGCAAGAGACATAGATCCCCATGAGCCCCATGCGGGGGCTCATGAGGATCTATGCCTCTTGCCGAGACCAATATGTATCCGTGTGCCCATGAGTGTTGAGGTGCGATCATAGCCGGGCTGCTGTGGCTTGTGTTCTGGATCAGCCCTGGCCTTTGATCCACCGCCATACGCAGAAGGCGCTGGTGTCCGGTCAGCTTGGTTCCGATCATGCTGACTGGAGTTTTTTTTTCTTTTTCGTCAAAGCCTGCTCCTGGCGGAATCGGGGCGTCAGGCTGGAACTGGCTACGTGCTGAGGGCGCTGACTGTGTTTAAGCCCTTGGTCTCTAGGGCCGGGATGCCCGTTTTTACCGCCATGCCCGGGTACATTTAGCTGTCCGTGGCGGCGTGGGTTTTGGTGTTGAACCTCAGTGGGGCGGGTTACGTTGTTGGAGGTACGGCCAGAGTACACCCGTTTGATGTTTACAGCGAGAGCACTGGTGCCCCGCTTGTTCGGATGGATGGCGTCTCTAAACCATCCGCTCTTTACCTCGCCGGTCCTTGTGTAGAACACTTGGTCGTTGTCAATAAAGTTGACCTTCAGCAAATGGCACATCTCCCTGAGACAAAAGTTGGTGTCTGTGGCGCATGGATCCGGCTGCTGACGTTCGTTGTTCGTGGGCAGGATGGACGAGATGAAGATTTCTGCCTTGGGGAAGACTCGTCTGGCAGCAGAAATCACATCCTTCCAGCCCTTCTTGCTGATGACGAACCCACGCCTCCAGTCATTGATGCCGACATGCATGACGACTGTGGTGACTGCTTTCGTGGCGTCGGCATCGTGAAGGTGCTGGGGGATGCCGGCTCTGTCGAGGCCTGACACTGACACGACCTGCGCCTTGTCTGTGCCGGTTACAGACATCAGGTTTCCATGAAGGCCGCGTAGTATCAAATCGCCGAGAAGTAGCGTCTGGGTGCCGGGCTTTGGGTTTCGGAGTCCAGAAAGGTCGGTGGCTTTGTCGGTATCTGAAGATGGTTGTTTTAGTGCCGGCTCTTTGCGCTCGGGGGTTAGCGGAGGTGCACGCGGGGGCTCAGAAGTTGTCGTTGAGGTTGGCGACTTTTCCAGCGCTTGCTTGGGCCGTTGGTTGGACGGGGGTGACGGGTTCTTCTTGCCGCTTTTCCTGACGCATCTCTGGCCCTCCTTCTCCTCCTCCAGCTGGGTGATCCGCTCACGTAGGTGTCTGATCTCCGTGTGTAGCGAATCAACCTCGATGTTGTACGAGTGGCGGATCTCCCCAACGGCGGATCGGAGAGCCGATATCTCCGCCATCAGACGCTCAACAGCCAGAGGGTCAGGGTTGAGTACTACCGGGCAGACTGTCTGGCACGCAGACTCGGTGGATACTGCAGCAAGAGGAGCAGATGAATGAGTGCGAGTGTCGCCGGCGTCTGTTGTACTGGCAGTTGGAACACTGCTGTCACGGTCGCTGGTGGTGATGCTGGTACCAGCACTGTTGACGCTGTCGCTGATGGGGACGTTGGTGCTAGTGCTGCCGACGTCACAGGCATCGGCAGCGCAAGCACTGTTGACGCTGTCGCTGATGGTGGTGCCAGTGCTGCCAATGTCAGACGTATTGGCAGCACCAGCACTGTTGACGCTGTCGCTAATGGTGGTGCCAGTGCTGTCGATGTCAGACGTATTGGCAGCACCAGCAGTTTTGACGCTGACGCTGATGGTGGTGCCAGTATTGCCGACGTCAGGCTTATTGGCAGCACCAGCACTGTTGACGCTGACGCTGATGGAGAGAGAGAGAGAGAGAGAGAGAGAGAGAGAGAGAGAGAGAGAGAGAGAGAGAGAGAGAGAGAGAGAGAGAGAGAGAGAGAGAGAGAGAGAGAGAGAGAGAGAGAGAGAAAGAGAGAGAGAGAGAGAGAGAGAGAGAGAGAGAGAGAGAGAGAGATAGAGAGAGAGAGAGAGATATGATGATGAAACGTTTTATTGACAGGATAAAGTTTTAGGCGAAACGCCTCTCTTACAAACTGTCCTGTTAGAAAGGAAACATTAACAGAAAAGAGTAAGAGAAACACAATAACACAATAAATCGAAACACAAAGAAATAAACTTGAAAACAAAACAAAACAAAAAACCCCAAACAAACAAAAAACCCAACAACAATACAAAAGCAATGCAATCATGAGCACACATATCAATAACAGTGCATAATAATTATATATATATATATATATATATATATATATATATATATATATATATATATATATATATATATATATATATATATATATATATATATATATATATATATATATATATATATATATATATATATATATATATATATATATATATATATATATAGCGCACTTACAACTCGCACACGCATGCGCACGCTTTAGACAATGACTCACGTAACACAAATAGTGAAAATACATTACGACGGTCAGCTTGGGGTGGGGAGTGTGGTGATATAGTGCTAGAACTGTTGAAAGTGGTGAGTTTTGAGGGCGGACTGGAAGGAGAAGAGCGAGTGTTTCTGACGGAGAGAGAGTGGGAGAGTGTTCCAGGTGGATGGATCGTATGCTGAGAAGGAGCGGGAGCCGAAAGTGCTGAGTTTGGTGCGGGGGATGAGGAGGCGCCGGAGGGGGTCGGAGGCGGAGCGGGGGGAGCGGGGAGGAGTGTAAGGGTGAAGTAAGTTGGAGAGATAGGCAGGAGCGTAGTTGTTCAGGGATTTGTAGCAGAGAGACAGAATCTTGTATTGGATGCGTTGGGGGATGGGGAGCCAGTGAAGGAGCTTGAGCAGTGGAGTGATGTGGTCGGATTTTTTCTTTCTCAGGACGAGGTGGGCAGCATTGTTCTGGACGCGCTGGAGAGTGAGAGTGGTGGAGTGAGGAAGGCCGGAAAGGAGAGAGTTGCAGTAGTGGAAGCGAGATAAGATGAGAGAGACAGCGAGTTTGGTGGCAGCTTCGGTAGTGAGGTATTTTCTGATCTGACTGATGCGGCGGAGGTGGAAATAACATGCCTAGGCCGTGGCGGAGACGAAGCTGGTCATGGAAAGAGAGGAATCGAGGATAACGCCAAGGTTCTTGACCGAGTCAGAGAGGGAGATGGGGGTGCTGTCGAGTTAAAGGTGAAGAGAGGGAGGGAGCTGGGAAAGTTTCTGGCGAGTGCCTACCAGCATGGCTTCCGTTTTGTCGTCGTTCAGTTTGAGCTTGTTTGCTGTCATCCAGTTTTTCACGTCTTCATAGCAGTCAGCCGTGCGAGTCAGTAGTGACTGAGTGTTGTCGAGTTTGTCTTTGTCTAGTAGTTGTGAGTCGTCAGCGTAGAGGTGGTGGTGTATGTGGTGAGACTGGTTGATGTTGGACAGGGGGGAGGTGTAGAGTGTGAAAAGGACCGGGCCCAAGACGGACCCCTGTGGAACGCCGCAGGAGAGCCTGACTGGGTTGGAGGAGACGCCGTCGATGGTGACGGACTGCTGTCTGTCGGAGAGGTAGGAGAGAAACCAGGAGTGAGCAGAGTCAGTGATGCCAAAGGCGGTGAAGGCGGCGGAGGAGGATATAGTGGTCTATGGTGTCGAAGGCGGCAGAGAGATCGAGTAGCGTAAGAAGGGAGATGTTGCCCGAGTCAGTGGAGAAAAGCAGGTTGTTAAGGATATGTAGATGGGCTGTTTCAGTGCTGTGATGTTTGCGATAGGCAGACTGGAAGGGGCTGAGGAGGTTGTTGTCGGCGAGGTGGAGGTTGAGTTGGTTGAGTACAACCTTCTCAAGAAGCTTGGACAGGAAAGATAGATTGGAAACTGGGCGGTAGTTCTTGAGTTCGTTTGGGTCGAGGTTGTGTTTTTTGAGGAGAGGACGGACGATGGCGGACTTGAAGATATCGGGGACGGAGCCATTTTCTAGAGATGTGTTGATGATGTCGGCAATGAAGGGCAAAAGTTTTGGGAGGCCGTCCTGGTAGAGGGAAGCTGGGAGGAGGTCTAGTTCGCAGGTTTTGAAAGGCATGGATTTTATGGTCTTGAGGACTTCATCCTGAGAGACGGAGCGGAAGGACGAGAGGGGAGTGCCGGAAAAGGGGGGGGGGGGGTCAGGAAGGCAAGGCGGAGAAGGCAGAGTGTCGAGTGTGTTGCGCAGAGTTTGGATTTTGTCGGAGAAATAGGAGGAAAAAGCGGACGGAAGTTCTTCTTTGCTGTGTGTGTTGGGAAGGGGAGAGTCTTTAGAAGTGCCTAGGAGTGTGTTCATGGTAGCGTAGAGGGTTTTGGAAGAAGTAGATTCCAGGATTTTGTTTTGAAGGTGTTTGCGTTTGGCGTCGGAGATCATTCTGCAGACTTTGGATCTGGTGGTTTGGAAGATCTGTCTGTGAACGGTGAGGTCAGATGAGCGCCAGCAGCGTTCCGCTTGTCGACGTTCGCGCTTGGCCTCAGCTATGTCGTCAGTGAGCCAGGGGGAGGGGAGTCGGTTGGGTATGGAACAGGTGGTGACAGGGGCATGGGTGTCTAGAAGTTTTCGAAGGGAGGTATCGAAATGGGATGCAAGATCGGAAGAGGAGGAGGGGTCCAAGAGAAGGTCGACAGCTTCGTCGAAGAAGTTCTCTCGGTTGACAGATTTTAGTTTGCGACGAGAGACAAAGAGCTTGGGTTTTTTTTCGGGGGAGGTAGGTTGAGGGCGACGAGAATAGCGAGGTGGTCAGAGGAAAGAACAGAAGAGGTGTCAGAGTCGAGGAAGAGTTGATCGGAGGTGCGGGTGATAATCCAGTCGAGGGTGTGGCCGAGTCGGTGGGTGGGTTTAGTGATGTGTTGTGTAAGATTGTGGTTTGAAAGTGACGTGCAAAGGCGTTTTGTGTCGGGGTGGTCGGGTTTGTCGAAGTGGAAGTTAAAGTCGCCAAGAAGGATGTGTTTTCAGGGTCGTGTGCTGTAGTGGTCGAGGAGGAGATCGAACTCGGTGAGGAACATGGAGTTTGTGAGTTTGTTTTGAGAGCTTGGAGGGGGGCGATAGATACATGAGAAGATGAGGGACTGGCCAGGGAGTGTTGCTACGGCCTCGACAGATTCGAAGGAGGGATGAGCAAAAGGGAGAGACTGAGAGAAGGAGAGGTGAGCAGAAAGACAGTCCCTGTAGATGATGGCAATGCCACCCCCTCTGGAAGCACGCCGGGAAGGAGGCCAGGCGGTAGCCACTCGGAGTGACGCTGGCGATGATGGGTTCATCGCCAGCTGAGCGGAGCCACGTTTCGGTGATCACGACAACATCTAGGTCATTGTCTAGGATGAAATCTGAGATCACGTCGGCTTTGCCATCTTTGCAGACAGACTGCATTGAAGAGACACAGTTTTAGGTTGGATGAGCCAGAAGGGGAAGAGGGAGAAGAAACGGACGAAGAAGAGGACAAAGGTTAGTTAGTTAGTTATTTGGGTTTAACGCCGAGCAGGCGACTAAGGCCATCTCACGGCGGGATGGGTAAAAATCTGGTCAGCCAGACTAAAAGCAAGGTCTTAAGACAAGATGTAAATATAGCTTAAAAATGGCAGGCTAAAATGTCGCACAAGTCTTTAAAAGAAGCGTATACAGACTCTCTGAAAAAGGGCAAATAAAAAATATTTACATAGACTATGAATGCTCAGATCTTATTAAAAATATTGCATTCTCTCAAGAAATTGAAGATTTTGTCCGGGGGAACATCCCGGAACAAAACCTTCAAGGAGTCCGCTGTGAAGTGTTTATATCTCGTGTCAATTAGATCAGCACAATACAGCAAAAAGTGTCGAACAGAAAACTGCTCATCACAGGCAAAACACCATGGACGCTCTTCCTGTTTAAGTAAGTAAGAGTGCGTAACATACCGATGTGGAGCCGAGCAAGGACAGTCTCCTCACGGCGGCTGCCGCAGCGGAAAGGTAGACTGTCGGACAACGTAGGAAGAGCTTCATGAAGCTTGTTCCCTTCCTCTTTGTCCCACTCGGACTGCCACTCGCGGGCTATGTACGCACTAATCACAGGTTGAAAATCACTATAAACAGTCTGTGTGTCAGGGACAGGGTCACTGCGGGCACTGTTGGCAGCAGAATCTGCGATTCTGTTGCCTTCGATGCCCACATGGCCCGGCACCCAAATAAAAATGATGTCATAATATTCCTTCATCAAGTCTGCGTTGAGCTCTCTAATCTGCACCAGCAGTGGATGGTCTGTTCCCGCGCCCTGAAGGGCCTGCAGGGCAGAAAGAGAGTCAGACAGAATCAGGAAGTTCCTTTCCCGAGACTGATAGGCATGCTTGAGTGCAAGCAGAATTGCCTGCAGTTCTGCACTAAATACAGAGGAATGGTCAGGGAGACGGAGCTTAAATGGGCGGCTATGATGGCGAGATGACACTGCAGCCGCAGCCACCCTCCCATCCTCAGACTTGGACCCATCCGTATAAAGACGACAATAGCCAGGAAAAATTGAAACGAGTTCATTGAGGCTCTGTTGGTATATGGCTGGTGGAGTACAATCCTTCTTGTGGGCGGTCAAGTCCAGCAAGATGTCAGGAACTGGTAGCAGCTAGGGTGGAGTGACGTGTTGCAGAGATTCCGAAACTTTGTCCAGGTCCACTCCGGCCGCCTGCAGATGAGGTCGGACACGGAAGGAAAGTGGACGGACAGTTCCCGGATGGGCATCATACATCTCTGCAAACGACGGGGTAAAAACACAATCATAGGCAGGATTTTCTGGATGGGCCTTCAGCTGCAGAACGTAGCTGAGCATGAGGCGGATGCGGCGGAGCCTGAGAGAAGGCTCCCCTGCCTCTGCATACAGACTAGGAACTGGAGATGTCCTAAAGGCTCCCAGACATATGCGCAGACCTTGATGGTGAATTGTGTTCAGACGATGTAGAACAGACTTGGAAGCCGAGCCATATACCACAGAGCCGTAATCTAGTTTGGACCGAACAAGGGCCCGGTACAGTCGAAGTAAGACAATGCGGTCTGCACCCCAGTCAGTACGACCAACGACACGAATAATGTCGAGGGCCTTCAGACAAGAGGTTCTAAGGTAGTTAACATGGTTGCAGAGGTCAATCTTTTGTCAAATATGACCCCCAAAAACTTTGCCTCTTCGGCCACCTTAATTCGCACTCCAGCAATGCTCAGGCTAGGGTCTGGAAAAAAATTTCGTCTGGTTAGTAAAATGCACACAGACTGTCTTGGAGGGCGAGAACCTGAATCCGTTGAGAGACACCCACCCCTGGATGCGATCAACGCACAGCTGCAAGCTACCTCTCAAGGGACGCAAGCCCTCGACCTCGTGCACACAAAGCAAAGTCGTCCACAAACAAAGAGCATTCAGAATCATCCTTAACGGCCTTTACAATGTTATTAATTTTAATACTAAATAAAACAGGAGATAAAATGCTGCCCTGCGGGACACCCATCTCCTGTTCAAATGAGTCGGAGAGGGTGGAGCCCACACGGACATGGAACGACCTGTTAGACAAAAAATTGTGAATAAAAACGGGCAGGTGCCCTTTAAAACCCATGTCCGACAAATCAGACATTATACCATACTTCCAGGTAGTGTCATATGCCTTATCAAGATCAAAGAAAAGTGCATAGACATGCTGCTTGTTGACAAAAGCATCTCGCATATAAGACTCAAAAGGACTAGATGGTCAGCTGTACTACGGAAGCGCCGGAAACCGCACTGGAGGTCAGTGATGAGACCCTGTGACTCAAGATTCCACACCAGGCGGGCGTTGACCAAGCGTTCCATAGTTTTGCATAAACATGATGTCAAAGCGATTGGCCGATAGTTGCCCGGGTCGGAAGGATCTTTACCCAGCTTGGGGATAGGCACAACCACAGCCTGACGCCAAGAGGGCGGAAAATGACCAGTTATCCAGATATGGTTAAAGGCCTTGAGAAGTACAAGGAGTGAATCCTCAGGCAGATGTGTTAGGAGCTGATAGTGGATGGTATCTAATCCAGTAGCAGAGTCAGTACATTTCTGCATCACTTGCTGCAATTCTGAAAACGTAAAAGGGGCATTATAGTCTTCCGAGTTATCCGATATAAAATCACAAGTACAAGACTCTCGCTTCTCCTTCTCTCTCTGGAAGAAAGGTGAATAATGCTCTGTTGAAGAATGATGGGCAATGGTGGAGGCAAGCAAATTGGCCACAGCCTTTTTATCCGTGACCAAACTGGCACCATCTCTAAGATGGCCGATAGAAGCCGAGCCACCCCTGCCTCTAATTCTTCGAACAGCCTTCCAGACTTTTTGGGATGGAGTCCTAGAAGATAAAGATGAGACGAAGCTTCTCCAGGAAGCATGGCGTTCACGTTTAAAAATGTACGGGCTTTCGCCCGCTGTCTTTTAAATATTAAAATATTTGCTTGCGACGGATCGCAAAAAGCACGTCGCTGAGCAGATTTGCGCATTTTTTGGGCCTTGCGGCACTCTTCATTGAACCATGGTACTCTCGGCTTCCGAGGGAGTGATGTGGAAGTTCTAGGGATGGTTTCACCTGCTATGTCCAACAAAATAGAAGTAAAACAAGAAACAGGTTCTTCAGCTGACATGACCACCTCCTCTGTAATACGAGACTGACAGAGGGAGGCGAACAGAGGCCAGTTCGCTTTCGTGAGATTCCAGCGTCCCACCGGCGAATCTTCCTCACAGCTGACCGATGACAGGACTACTGGGAAGTGGTCACTACAACACAGGTCGTCGTGAACCTTCCAGTCAAAGCCCAGCATGAGAGAAGGATCACACACAGTGAGGTCTAGAACAGAACTAGAGCCTGAACCGGAGTTCGAGTATGTAGGTGAGCCATCGTTAAAGACACATAGGTTAAGTTGAGAAAAAACATCTTCTAACATCTGACCTCTACCATCATAGTGGTCACTACCCGAAAGGTGAGCGTGACCATTAAAATCCCCCATGAGAATAAAGGGAGGAGGCAGCTGATTTACTAAGTGAAAAATATCAGTACTACAGACCCGCAGGGATGGTGGCAGGTAAACATATTGCATATTGTTATTGTCTTTTTCAAGGTAACCCGAGCTGCGACAGCCTGAAGACAGGTGTCGATGCTAACGGGGCTACATAAAATTTGGCTACTAATGAAAAGAGCCACTCCACCCGAGCGCCTCTCTGAATCAGAGCCTTTGTGCATAGCGTAAAAACCATTAAAGGATACAGGGTCAGAAGTCTTCAGGTATGTTTCCTGAAGAGATATTACTGAGGGGTTATAGAACTTGACCAAAAGACGTAATTCCTCAAAGTTAGCTTGAAAACCACGACAATTCCACTGAAGCAGAGAGTACATGATTATATATTATCTTGGGGTGAAGAGTTTTTCCCCCCCCCCCCCTTTATCCGTTGATTTGGAAGGAGGTGAAGAAACAGATGGGGGCCGGCTCCCGGGCCTCCTCTGGTTCTTCGGAGATGAAGAGGGTGGAACTGCCACCGCATCAGCAACGACAACTTCCACTCCCTCCATCCGCTCCTCCAATGCAGCATATTTGTTTTGAAGGGGGACATCAGTGTTCTCCTTCTGGGCCTGTGCGCACAGCGGTCCCATAGATTTTTTAGACTTCTCGTCCTTGGCAGCGTTCCTGCCGCTAGAGTTAACGGCCTTAGAAGGCTGACCAGAGCCAGAAGCCTTTGGATTAGACAGACTAACAGGTGTGCGTGGGGGCTGAGGCTTAGGGGCAACAGAAGGCGGCACTACCGGACTGGCAGTGTCCGCCTTCTGCGTTCCCTGGCTCCTCGTCACCACCGGAGGAGGGTTACTCTCCAGGGGCGAGATGAGCCGAGGCTCCGCCCCCAACCAAGAAGTTGGAGTTTGACATGCAAAGTCTTTGGTGGGGCGCTTTCCTGCCACCGCTGCACTGAATGTATATACTGAGGTGTTAGAGGTTGGGGCAGCCGCAGCCGCACTAGGGCCTTCAACCAGTTTTTTGGCATCCAGAAAGGACAGCCTCTTCTCCACACGCACTTGCTGAATCTTGCACTCGGATATCCAACGAGGGCATTTCTTGTCCGAAGCCATATGCGCCCCCTGGCAATTCACACACAGGGGGGTGGCTGTGCAGGACTCAGCAGAGTGTCCGGGCTTAGGGCAACGGGCGCATGAAGCCTCTGCCTGACGGCAGGTCTTTTGCCCATGGCCATACTTTTGGCACTTAAAGCACCGGAGGGGGAGAGGGACGTACTTTTTCACTTTCAAGGAGTAGTAACCTCCCCAGATTGTAGTAGGAGGGGTTGGGGTGCCAAACGTCAGGATGATGGTAGGGAGACGGATCTCCCTACCACCTCGCTTGGAAGCGAAGCGCCTGACGTAAGTCACCCCTTCAGACTTAAGCATCCGTACAAGTTCATCTTCTGACAGTTCTGCCAAAGCTTGATCTTTGATTACGCCTCTTGACGAATTCATAGTTTTGTGGGGTGTCACCTCCACTGGAGTGTCTCCAATGGAAGAGAGCCTCAGCAGCCCGTTGGAGTGTGCCCGGGTACGGCACTCCACCAGCAAGTCACCAGACCTGAGGCGCTGGGCCTCAGGCCTGCCAACACGGCTCCGGAGGGTCTCCCCCACCAGAAATGGATTCAGCTTGGAAACAGGTTTGTCTGTCATCTTGCTATGAACAACGAGAAAGCGAGGCCATACAGCTGACGCCTGAGGCGTCGCCTCCTGACAGTCAGAGTCACTGTCATGTTCAATGTCGGTGGCGATGTGCCGCTTCTGTGCAAGTTTTTTTTTTTTTTTTTTTTTTTTTCCATATTATAATAGTAGAGATATTCATCCCCCGGGGGTCCCCGCCCGCCACCGAGCCCAACAAGGGAAAGTGCAACTGTCGGCGGGTCTCCAGCCGACGCACAATGTAGACTGCCCGAAAGATATACTCAAGGGGGCAAGCCCGATTGAACCGTCTGAGCCACCGCCTTTTATCACACTGTTGAATGCAGGGGAATACTGGCGTAAAGCATCTAATCAGCAGCTGAGGCTATAGCATGGTGCCCCGTATATCAACCCGCATGTCAACAGTGGGATAGGGCTCAACGTGACAAGAGCCGATTGACTAGGCCGGTACGACTAGCCTCCCGTTTAGGCAGAAGTCAAGGCCAAAGTGGAGTGTTTCAGCCACCAGGATCCTCTTCTCCCCCGACACGGGTCTCCAAGCACGGCAAACACTTGGGATCCAAAGGACCAAAAGCTCACGTGTATTTTTAAGGACCAATCCAACATGGTAAGACCTGGGTTAGCACAGCTCCTCAAAAACCGGACCAGTGAAAAAGACTGAACAACATATCTGCTGACATCAAGTCCTAAGCCTGGACAAAGATGGCACCCCTTTGCTAGCCCACTCAGTCAGTGACTAAGGAGACTACCCACCCACGCCAAGTGGAGGCCGGTGCCGAGTGGGTAAGAGGACAAAGGAAGAGGAGGGTGGGGAGGGGGGGGGGGAGAGAGGATGGAGGGGGGAAGGAGGGGGGAGGGGGAGAGGGGGGGGGAGGAAAAGACGGGGAAGGAGAACCGGGCAAGAAGGAGGATGCGAGAGGAGGGTGAGGGGGGAGGAGAAGGAAGGGGAGCAGGAAAAGCTGAGGTAGAGGGAGGGGGAGGGCGAAGGGGAGGAGAAAGGGGGGGGGGAGAGGGGACGAGGAGGAAAAAGCAGGCGAAGGAGGAGGGGGTGAAGAGAGGAAGAGGGAGGAGGGCGGGGGAAGGGGCGGCCGAGGAAAGCAGGGAGCAGTAGATGAGCAAGAGAGGAAAGGAAATAGGAGAAGAAGGAAGGGAGGTGGATAAATCGAGGAGGCGGGGGGAGTCGGAAGGGGTGGAAGAGCATAGGAAAAGGGGAAGAAGTGTGTGGTTGTGTTTGTGGTGGTGAGTCCCGCCTTTTGCTAATTCCGCCCCTGTGGCCTCTCTTTCGCGATTCGATGCCGTGTAAGGCATCTGCAACACTGTCAGCGGCACCGGCCGCGCAGTAGGTGGCGTGGCGATGTAGAGATAGCAGTTGTTGGCGTGTGTATTTGATGAGCATGATTGTTTGTGAGGACAAGAAAGAGGAAGACAAGAAGAGGGTTCAGTAGGGTGTGTGTGTGTGAGTAAGTGTGTGTGTGTGTGTGTGTGTGTGTGTGTGTGAGTGTGTGTCTGTGTGTGTGTGTGCCGGTGTGTGTGTGCCGGTGTGTGTGTGAGCGGTGTGGTAGGGGAGCGACCTGATTTCCGGTCGGTCAGCGGCGAGATCGGGCAATGGCGCCGAAAGTGGGGAGAGCGAGATGTCGACGAAAACCTGTAGAACGGTAGGAACACGAACGAGTCTACAACAACCAAGCAGCAGATGCTACCACGGGTGGCAAACAGACTCACACAGTAAACATATCACACACCAGCACTCAGCACATGAAAACAGGGCGCGGAAAGACCCGGCGAACCCACGCTGCGGAAGAAGCAAAATTCAAATGACAGACACAATTCAATACGATACCACTCAAACAGCAACCAGATCCGACGAAACACAAGCATAATCCTCATCAGCGCACTCTTATACGATACTCAGCAGACTTTCAGCACACGAAACACAGTACATCCAACGAAAAACCACTAAACACTCGGAGCAAAAACACGTGGTAGGTCGCACAAACAAGATTATATAAAATAAATATTTTTTGTTGTAGTATGTTCAGGTAGTAAGTTACTGTAACAAAATGTTATACAAACGAGTTTTGAAGGTTTTAGAGTTAGAAATGGATTTAATTTGGGGCGGTAGTTCGTTCCAGGCTTTGGCACCTGAGAACGAAAGGCTGGTTTTATATATATCGAGCCTGGCCCATGGTAGCTGTAAGAAACGTTTCTTCGTGTTTTGTCTTTGACTATCCAAAATTAATATACGACGGTAAGATGGGGGTTTATGGTGAAGAATTTTATGCATAAATATGCATCGATTAAATGTAAACTGTTTGTTTAGGTTTAGCAGTCCGATGGTTCTAAACTTTTCGTCGGTGGGAGAGGGACCAGGCACAGTTAACTTTACCCCTCGACGATACAATGAGTTAATGTTTTTTTTTTAAAATGTACCTCACTGCACCCATCCCAGATAGTGCAGCAGTAATCACAGTGTGTCTTAATATGGTCATGGAGAAAGAGTCTTCTAGTGTCAGTGTTAACTATTTGACTTAGTTTGATAGCAGGAATAGATTTTTAAATATTGTTTTGCATGTGTTTTCGATATGTGGTTCCCAGCTGAGCTGGTTGTCTACTGTGACTCCAAGCAAACGATGTTTTTTTAACTTGATCAAGGGGCTCAGAGTTCAGGTATAATGTTAAGGGCAGGGGACCAGGTTGATGTTTTTGGCGTGAAGTAATCAACATACTCTTTGTCTTTTGGACACTAATTATCATGAGAGAGAGAGAGAGAGAGAGAGAGAGAGAGAGAGAGAGAGAGAGAGAGAGAGAGAGAGAGAGAGAGAGAGAGAGAGAGAGAGAGAGAGAGAGAGAGAGAGAGAGAGAGAGAGAGAGAGAGAGAGAGAGAGAGTACGAACGAACGAAAGAAACTTTATTTTCCAAGGATTGAGATATTAGGCGCGCAGGCCTTTCTTACAATCTGTCCTTGCTAAGCTACTTAAGGAACACCAACCAAACAACAAAACTAACTAATAATAAACGTCACACACACGCTTACACACATGCACACATATACATGTACTCGTGCACATGCGCACTTTTGTACATACACATACACACGTACGTGCGCACCTAATTATCTAACATATAAGTAGGTATGATATTTTGTGTACTATCAAAAACAAGTTAGAAAACTGAACAAATAATTTGGAGGCTAGATGGAAAAAAAACAAACAAAAACATGAAGCGTATTATGTCGAAAAACAAAGAAGAAGAAAGGATCAGCATAACGATGTCTTAGAAAGGTAATCATGTACTCTACTTTTAAACAGAGATAGGGACGTAGTTTGTTGAATAGTGGGAGGAAGGAATTCCATATAAGAGCACCTGAATAAAACAGGCTAGATTTGAACAGGTCTACACGGGGCCTTTTTATAGAGACTGTTCCTGGAGGTGCTGTATTTTTTTTCAGTTGGCGAAAAAAGCCTAGATAAGTAAGGTGGAGCTTTCCCGTTAAGAATTTTGTGCATCAGTACACATTTGTTTAGTGCGAGTTGCTTAACCAGAGGGAGAAGTCCGATGGCCTGCAGCTTGGCATCAGTGGATAAAGACGGATCAGGGAGGATAAGCTTAGCAGCGCGCTTGTATAATGAGTTTATCTTCTTGAAGTGATTTTCACTGCAGCCACCCCATATTGTTGAGGCATAATCAATGTGTGGTTTAATGTAGGCATTAAAAAATAGTTTGCGCGTCTTAAGGTCAATGATCGTTTTAAGTTTGGAAAGTAGAAACAACTTTTTGGACAAATGTTTTCTCATATATATAGGTGGTTATGCCAGCTTAGATCATCATCTATTATTACTCCAAGCAGGCGGTGTTGACTGACCTGCTCAACTGAGATGGAGTCCAAAGAAAGGTTGAGTGATAGAGGTTTGAGCTGATGTTTCTGGCGGGTTGTGATAAGCATGCTTTTTGTTTTTGTGGGATTTACAAGCATGCGATTTTCATTACACCACCGAGAGACTTCATGAAGACTCTCTTGAAGATTATTTGCAATTTCAGGCACAGTTTTACCAGCGGAATGTAATGTTGAGTCGTCGGCAAACATGTCACACTCAGTCTCACTACACGTTACATGTAACGGTAGATCGTTAACGAAGATACAAAACATTAGTGGGCCTAAAATAGACTCCTGGGGCACTCCATACTCCACAAATTGTTCAGAAGAACATTTTCCATTGACGTAGACTGTTTGCGTTCTTTTTGTAAGATAGGTGTTTAGAAACGAAAGAGCTGAGGGGCTCTTTTTGTTTAAGTAGGTGGCAAGCTTTTTCAGTAAGATGGTATGATCGATAAGATCAAACGCTTTTCTTAGATCCAAGAAGACAGCACCAGCCATTTTATTATCATTTATGCTGTTGACCCACGAATTCACTATTCGTGCGAGTGCAGTGTGGCATGAATGCTTGGGACGAAAGCCTGACTGGTAATGATATAATAGGGACCTTTTTTCAAGAAATTCCAGAAGATGTTTGTGAACATGCTTTTCCAGAGGCTTCGAGAGAACTGATAGAAGGGAAATGGGGTGAAAGTTATTAATTCAGAAGAATCGTTTGCTTTAGGAACAGGCACTATTTTTGATTTTTTGAAAGCTGCTGGGAAGACATATTTTTGTATACATAGGTTATAAATGTATGTAAGAGGTTCCACTATGTATGGTTGCGACAGGTCAAGGATATATCCATTGATACCATCACTGCCCAAAGACGTTTTCTTTTTTAGGATAGAAATGTATTTGCCTACCTCGTGTACAGCAATATCAGGGATGACGAAAATATCATCTGAGGACAATCTTTGCTTACAGAACTTAGTTAGCTTTTCTGGTGTGGAATATCATCCGACTGATTTTGATTGTGAGAACTGAGTAAGTCTTTGGGGGCTGATAGAAAGTGGTTATTAAACTCCTCAGCGGAGAGGTTTTCTGGAATGGTATTGCACTGTCTACGCTTGTTGTTGATAAGCGTATTAAGTGCTGTCCAGATAGAGGAAGGGTTTTTGTCTTCTTCGACTGTTTTGGTTACAAACGATCTCTGCGCCTCTCTAATTAAGTACTTAACTTTATTTCGCAATCTTTTAAATTCATGAAAGTTCTTTTCTTTCTTAGCCTTATTTCTATCATCCATTTCTTGTTTGATTTCGTCGGTTATCCATGAGGGAGGCTGGCGGGATCGGACTGCGCTTTCTTCTTACTGGCGCATGTTTGTTTAGCACCCCTAGGAACAGATCAAGTAAGAGAGAGAGACAGCCTTATCTGGGTTGGTACAATTGTACACATCATGAAACGGTGTAAGGCTAAGATCGTGTAAAAACATCTTTGTTTTGTTTTTTAAAGGACCTATATGTAATGTACACATGCTGATCCCTCTTTTGTTTGGGCATCTTGCACGACCATGTACAGGTGATGGGAAAATGATCACTGACAGCTAGTGGGGGGACGCTGGTCTCTAGTACTGACTTATAGTTGTTGGTATAGATGTGATCAATGAGTGTAGCGGATGATTGGGTTATGGACCTCACTGGCGCGCGCATTTTCAGCCAATCAGAAAATAGAAAAAAATTGCCGCAGCGCGATTCTGTTGCTGGGTGCCACAAGCTTTCCCGTAACTAAGCAAGGAAATGGCGAAGCGCGATACTGTTTGTGCATATACATTTCACTGAAATGGTTAGGCATTGCCATACCTGCAATCGGGATGAAAGCTACCCTTAAACCATCAAAGAAAAGCTTTTGGCTTTTTTCCCTCCCGAAACCAACGCAATGGGCTGAATAAAGCTGAACTTGCTGTAGACCGCACACTGATCCGCGGCATCTCAACATCGGGATACTACCCCCCTAGAGGACAATGAGCAAACGCAGAGCTGTTTGTATGCGGTAAGTGTCATTTTTCTAGATTGTTCTGAAAATGTTTACAATTCACTTGCGGAAGTGGAACATAATTCAGCGATCGAGTTATCACGGCCGGAGCGTCCTCTGAGCCTACAATAATGTGCAACCAGTCGCTATCAGGCAGTACCGCTACACTGATCAGCACACTTGGGATGAATGTGTGTGTGTGTGTGTGTGTGTGTGTGTGTGTGTGTGTGTGTGTGTGTGTGTGTGTGATTTTAAATATGGAATTAACTCTCCAGAAACACCATAACCAAAGGTTTATGCCCTTGCGTTTCTTCAGTTTGCACGCTCTCACTCATTGTAACAAATCACGACAAGCACAAATAGACACATCACTCCTACAGTAACACATTTCATCAGATCTAATTGTTCATGCAACGTTTTTCTTCTCAGCATTTGTGGGATGGCGAACCCAGCAGACGAGTCACCTGCCTACAAATCCAGACTGCTCACAAAAGGGGGCAGTACGGATTCCGGCTGTAAAATCTTCGCAGGAAGATCAAGTCTTGCAACATACACCTGACACTGTAGCTGGCAAGTGTGGGGCAGCGGAACAATGATGCAAGTATATATTTGTGTATATATGTTGACAATAACAGCAGAGGTGCATACCTAACATTTCGCTTACACTCTGGGATGACATTTCACTTTCCAAGTCAGACTTTCATTGTTCTTTGTAGAAAGCCGACAGTGTGAAACAGTGATGCCATGAATGGAATCAGTGTCTGGAATGACTTGCGATACATTTACATCCCTTTGGGTAAAAATAATAACCTGTGATATTTAGCTGGCCTTGCACCTGCGTGTGGTTGGTATATGATTTCTTCAGTCCCACGCTGGTGTTGTCAGCTAATTTCACACAAAATCCTGGTAACTGACATGCCTCGAGTATGGTGTAATTTATGGATGCGGGTGGGCATTTGCCTTTGATTATGTCTGGCCATTGTTGCACACTTTGAGTTGCTCCTAGAATTAGAAACTGTGGATTAACCACAATGCTGCGCTTGTGCAGGTGTCTGTCAGGAAGTACATCTAAATATTTACTCTTGGCAGTGTCCTCATGTCGTTTACATAAAATGAGGCTGCAGCTGAGAAAAAAGTGTGTGAAAAGATTCTGTCAAGACATTTGTCAGAAACATTTGCTTTTCTTTTTAGATCTATGTGGAAATTTCATGTTGCTAGTTTCTTGGGGGTATTTTGTTTGTTTTTTCTTCTACCCTGTGATTAGAACTGGTCAGTTCTCTGTTCTTTCCTCACGTTTCTCAGGATTTGGACACTAACTAGTTAACTCATTCTACCCCAACACCGAAATCCCCAAATTTTGCCGTTGTTCTCTGAAGACTGCGTTGCAGTGGAGGACACAGATCGACCATGACAGTTCAAGGGTGATGACAGAATAGCTTGGCGCCCATAGGCGCCAAGCTATTCTGGCATCACCCTTGAACTGTCATGGTCGATCCTTATCTTGCTGTGGTGTGTCTGGGGTAGAATGAGTTAAGCAAAGGTGATCCAGTTCTTGTAGGAGATCAACTGGGGACCTCGTTGTGACACACATGTCAGCGACCCTGTTGATTCCCTGGCATTGGCTCTCTTTTCAGTCTCCTGGTCTGTGGACAAATATTGAGTGCAGCTTTAAAAATACGTTTGACATTTTAAGTTAATCGTAAACATATACTGTTTATATTTTTTAAAATTTCTCTTTTAGGGATTTCGCCATTAGACTACCTGGCCATCGCTGCAGAGTGCAAATTCTGAAATAGCAAGCTAGAAGATAAAGACAGACCTGCTGGAGGAGGAGATCAGATCAAGAATTTGAAAATCTGAATGCATCTCAAGGCTGCAAAGAACTAAAGGTGTGCAGACGCAACCAGCAGAAGAAGAAGTATTTGGAGTGGACTTTGTGAGAAAAAAGGAAAGACAACTGAACAACCTGTTCCAGTTCTACACTGCATTAACATATGTTTGGGTTTTGGCTTTTTTGTCATTTTTGTTGTCAAATGGTCAATCTTTTAAGCACAAGTATAGTGAAAAAGGGCAGACTTTCAGCACCTACACAGTGAAAAAGGGCAGACTTTCAGCACATACACTTGTGCTTAAAAGATTGACCATTTGGCAAAACAAATGACAAAACAGCCAAAGACCAAACATATGTTAATGCAGCTGTAGTACAGCCACACGATAGACTGTTTCTCACTCTTTGCTGATTGAGAAATTTTGAAGACTTCATAATAAAATGAAAACGAGTTTTGAATCTAGTATTCCAATGCTATCAAATTGTAAGTGTCGCTGTGAATCAGCTATTTATGACCTGAACGGAACCATTATTTCTCTATGTTGTGTTTTGGCATGTGAACCACTCATATTCCAGAATAAAATATAATTTACCAGTTAATAATAGTTTTGATATTATTTTAGGTAATGCTTACTTCTTGCTTGTGTTGATGTGGCATTTTATGGGCCTTTTCGTCCGCTTCTCCGATGGCCTAGCTAGCACACCATGGTTTTATTATTGGGACAGATGCGACCTTTTTGATATTGCTGCTCACCAGGCTTGTGACATGCCCCTGCAGCTCAGTCGATTAGGCACATGGGTCAAACAGTTTAGCTGCCTTGAAATACTGATGAGATTTCTGAAGCCTAATGACATGAGAACAGTGACCATTGAACCTGAAATACAAATCGTACATGCATGGTTATTTATTAATAATCTCTCTCCCCCTCTCTCTTCTCTCTTTCTCACACACACACACACACACACACACACACACACACACACACACACACACACACACACACACACACACACACACACACACACACACATCGATTCTATTTGTGAGTGAAAGTAATCAGCTCAGCCTGACACTGAACACAGCCAGCAATAGAGAGCGCTGAGCAGCACTGCCATCCTGCTAGTAGCTACGATGAGACATGATGGACTAAAATGGCTCGGATAAGTGTGCTATTTTTTTTTAAAGCAACACCAATAACAAAAACACATACCCGGCTCTGCAGGAACTGACAGCTTCTGTGATCTGTGCTTGCTGATGCTCATTTTCCACGTACAGTTTGTGTGGATCGGCGCCGCGTTCTTGTAGATCTGCGACCGGTCAACACGGATGCAACTTGAACGGAATCACTGGCAGTTGTGTGATAAATACGAATATCATCAATGAAACTTGACGCAAACTTGCTTTGCCTCGATCTAGAGCCGTTTTTGACATATATTTGTATCCTGGCATAAATGTAGGCTTGAAGAATTTGCAACGCATTCAGTCGAATCACGCGCGCCATCGTCCGCCATATTGCCCAAGGGACAGGATAGCTTGTGGCACCCAGCAACAATTGCTAGGGGGCGTGGCGTTTGTGGCGCGTGCTCGGTGAGGTCCATTCTAGTAGGAGCTTGGATTAGTTGCTTCAACCCAAAAAGAGTTGTTGTCGATTGCCACGTGGGATTTGTTTTCCGTAAGTCAATGTTAAAATCACCTAACAGCAGTACATCTTTGTCAGTGTCATTCACTTTATCCATCATCTGCACAAAGTCATCATACCACTCGACAGTGGACGATGGATTTCTATATACATAACCCATTACTGGGTAGTAGCCAGGGTGGAGTGACGTGTTGCAGAGATTCCGAAACTTTGTCCAGGTCCACTCCGGCCGCCTGCAGATGAGGTCGGACATGGAAGGAAAGTGGACGGACAGCTCCCGGATGGGCATCGTAAATCTCTTCAAACGACGGGTTAAAAACACAATCATGGATTTTCTGGATGGGCCTTCAGCTTCAGAACGTAGCTGAGCATGAGGCGAATGCGGCGGAGGCTGAGAGAAGGCTCCCTGGCCTCGGCATACAGACTAGGAACTGGAGATGTCCTGAAGGCCCCTAGACATATGCGCAGACCTTGATGGTGAATTGTATTCAGACGCTGTAGAACAGACTAGGAAGCCGAGCCACAAAGCCCGAAGAGATGGAAGTGTGAAGGCTGATTTAAAAATATTGAAATGTCAGGAACCTTATTGTAAAGGAGAAATACATTAAGGTGCCCGACCTTCAGCCCGTGGGCATGCATGTAATTGTTCGATGGTGTACACATTGTGATGACAAAAAATGTAATGTAAATATAAGATAGAGAGAGAGAGAGAGAGAGAGAGAGAGAGAGAGAGAGAGAGAGAGAGAGAGAGAGAGAGAGAGAGAGAGAGAGAGAGAGAGAGAGAGAGAGAGAGAGAGAGAGAGAGAGAGATGATGATGATGATGATGATGAAACTTTATTTATCAACGGTAAAAAGTTTTGACCGAAACAAATCGTCATTTTACAAACTTGCCGTTGCTAACATCTACAACATAAAATAGATTAAAAGATAATAATAATAATAAAGAATTATATTTACACATATTATTTCATGCAACAATAAAATTAAAAAATAATGACACAAAATAATAACACTTAACATTCATCTTATACCATACACACACACACACACACACACACACACACACACACACACACACACACACACACACACACACACACACACACACACACACACACACAAACAATATAAATAAATGCATAATTATATTACATGAAAGCATTAACCATCAGGGTTTGTTTAACTGCCCAATGTTGTTATGTTTGGCTCATCAGGTACTCGAAAAGTTTCGTTTTAAAGATTCCAAGTGAAGCTATAGTCTTCAAATGTGCAGGATAGTGTTCCATACAAACGGTCCAGAAAAGGATAAACTAGTTTTAAAGAGGTCAATTCTAGGCAAGGTAGGGGTAAAGTATTGTTCCTTGAGGACCGTTCGCGTTCTTGCTGTGGCACAAATTTGGTGGTTAGATACTGCGGTGTCATGTTATTTAATATCTTGTGCATGAGGATGCATTTGTTGAAATTAAGTTGTTGACGCAGGCCGAGAATGTTTAGATGTCTAAATTTGTCTATGTTAGGAATGGGCCGCGTATCTATCATTTTGACAGCTCTTTTATATATAGAGTTTAACCTCTTCATGTGAACATCACTACAACCGTCCCACACTGTGGAGACATAATCAACGTGAGACTTGATATGGGCATGAAAAAACAGTTTTCGAGTATGTGTATCCGTTACTTGTCTAAGCTGGGACAACAGGAAAGTGTTTTTAGCAATGGTTTTACAGACTGTATTTATATGCGTCTGCCAACATAATTGTTTGTCAATGTGTATTCCCAAGAATTTACGCTCTGTGACTTGTTCTATCGGTTTAGCGTTCAGTTGTAAATGTAACGGCTGTGGTCGGCGTTGGTGTTTTTATCGTGTAGTGATTAAAATTCTCTTTGTTTTTCCTGGATGAAGAACCATATGATTCTCTCTACACCAGTCGGAAACCTCGCTGAAACTACTTTGTAAGCTAATGTTAATGTCAGCTGTTTTTTTTTTTTACCCGAAACATGGAGGCTCGTATCGTCCGCAAACAGGTTGCAATTAACATCAGTGTTAGTAATATGCAAAGGCAAATCATTAATGAATATTATAAATAGAAGAGGTCCCAAGATCGACCCCTGGGGGACACCGTAGTTAACTTGTCCTTGTTTAGAGTATTTTCCATGGGTATATACCTTTTGTTTTTTGTCTTTTAGGTATGATCTAAAAAATGCTATGGCAGTTTCACTTATATGGTATGCTGCTAGCTTCTTTAAGAGAATGTCATGGTCGACAAGATCAAATGCTTTTTGTAGGTCTAAGAAAACAGCTCCAGACATCAGGTTTTTATTTATTGATTCCAGCCAGCTGTCTACAATGTGTGCCAGTGCTGACTGACATGAGTGTTTCGGTCTAAAGCCGAACTGATGAATATTTATGAAATTGCCCTTTTCTAGAAAATTGAGGAGGTGTTTTTGTATGTGATTTTTAAGGGGCTTTGACAGGGCCGACAAAAGTGAGATAGGACGGTAGTTATTGACATCTTCAAGATCTTTTGATTTAGGGATTGGAATTACCTTGGCCTCTTTGAAAATAGTTGGAAACGTGCTGTGTTTTATACAGAGGTTAAAGATATAAGTGAGTGCCTCTACCGTATATGGTAGTGACATTTTCAGAATTTTGTTGTCTATACCATCCATCCCGGTGGACTTTTTGTTCGGCATGCTAGAGATGAATTTGCCGACTTCAGCGACGGTAATATCAGGAATGATGAATGTCTGCTGTATATTTTTGGCCTCACAGTATTTTTCCAGTACACTAGGAACTTGGTACTCTGCGTTACTACTTGCAGCTGACAGAGCAAGTGTTTCAGCTGTCGATAGGAAGTGCTTATTTAATATATCAGCTGACAAATGGGATGGTATTTCAGGGGCTGATTTACCCTTTGTTATAACGTTTAGGGCTTTCCACACCGATGCTGTATCTTGTTTGTCCCTAATCATTTCCTGGAAGAACAGTTTTTTTGACGCTCTCACTAAATATTTAACACGATTTCGTTGTTTCTTATATTCATCAAACTGTTTTTCTTTATTAAGTTTGTCTCTAAATGACATGGCCTGTTTGACATCTACTGTTAACCAGGGTGGCAGGGTAGAGAGAGAGAGAGAGAGAGAGAGAGAGAGAGAGAGAGAGAGAGAGAGAGAGAGAGAGAGAGAGAGAGAGAGAGAGAGAGAGAGAGAGAGAGAGAGAGAGAGAGAGAGAGAGAGAGAGACAGAGAGAGAGACAGACAGACAGACAGACAGACCATCAGAGACAGACAGACAGACAAACAGAGACAGACAGACAGACAGAGACAGACAGACAGAGACAGACAGACAGACAGACAGACAGACAGAGACAGACAGACAGAGAGCACTGTTCATATACAGCTTGCACGTTGATCTTGGCCGTTTATCGCATACCTTGCCACACAAAGTACATTTTTGTTTATGACATCTTTGTTCATGCAACGAACAAAATCCCAAATGAACTGACACAAATTGGTTTCGGCAAGA
Organism: Semisulcospira habei; assembly: GCA_036245525.1. Classification (NCBI taxonomy): domain Eukaryota; kingdom Metazoa; phylum Mollusca; class Gastropoda; family Semisulcospiridae; genus Semisulcospira; species Semisulcospira habei. Next base: position 165,988,225 of record BTPG01000001.1, on the reverse strand, counting down.
GGCTTAGATCCTGTGGAGCCCCTGCTGTCGCGGGAGCACTGTAGAACCTATGTCTCTTGCAGCTGGATCATGTTCCCATTTTCCCGTCAGTCAAGGGGTTAACGCAGCAGTTTGTTGATCATCATGAGCGCCGCCAGGGTACCCAGGACTTGTACCCACGGGCTGGAGTTGGTAGATCTGGCGCCGTTACACAGGTCGTGCATGCAGCAATAGATAAATGTTATTCTACTTCTAGCGGCCTTCATATTGCACAGGTCGGCATCGTCGCAGCCCTGTTAAAGAAGCAAGTCGTTAAAGCGCTTTTCCGGAAATTTAATTCTATTTTGCAAAATGTGCAAAACTAAACAGGCACATGATAGTGGCCGTGACAAGGAAAGCAGGGTCGGATCAGTTACCTCGAGTGGGTCCAATGTTTTGTTCGGGTCAATCCTCCCTCGGCCCTCAGATGCCAGCCAGTGGCCGACAAATTAAAAAGCAAAGTGGGGACGGGGAAGAGGGGTGTGTGGCGGGGTAGGCGAGCCAAGCTTGTGTTTGAGAACCTATTGACACTTGTACCTGCGATGTTTCCTCAAAATTTATGCATATTCACACTTTTGTCAATTTCCTATGACTTTTGACCTAGGCGAGTAGTGACCATAATATGCACAGAAAGGTCTTATCTTCTACCTTTCTGCCAAATTTGGTTGCAATTTTCGCAAAAGTGTCGATAAAAGCTAATTTCTATTTTTTTTTTTTACATCATTTGCCGATCTCTTGTGACCGAGTCAACCAAATCAGCATTAATACAAAGGTTCCACCATAAGGTGTCTCTGGACCATAAGGTGTCTCTGGACCAAGAAGAAATTACCAAGTAAGTAGGACAAAGTACTGTCAGTGGAGAGAATTGTGCAATGTCAACCAGAGTGAACATAGTTCTAGTTTGGCCAAATGACCAACAAAATATAGAAAAGAGGGGTACCCTGCGCTAAGTAGGTGACTGGAAGCAATGACTGTGGAAGCCCCGCCCCTCCCCCGAAGGGGGGTTTATCACATATTCACTGGATTCCCAGACCTTTGGTGTATGGAAATAAAGGAATAGGTCCTCTAAGGGGTGTCCAGATTGTATTGCCAGTGTGGACAGCTGTTTCGGTCTAGGCGACCTCTTCAGCACACCATCGGCGTAGGGGAGAAAGAAAAGGAATTTCTGCCTACCTGTAAAACATATCACATTTTACTGTGCTTTCTGCAGGGCAATACATGTATGCCTCCACCTAGAGCTAAATTTCCATGCATCCTACTAACAAGACGAGGATTTCATCCCAAAGTCTACTGTATTGTTTGGAGCTCACATGCGTTTTTCTTTTAGGAACATTCAGAGTTGTTCATAGTTTTAAGCTAATTCTTCTGATATATTCTAAATAATAATAATAATTACGGTATTTATAATGCGCTTATCTTATAATAATTATAACTCTAAGCGCGCACTCACAAACTCGCACACGCATGCGCACGCTTTAGACAATGACTCACGTAACACAAATAGTGAAAATACATTACGACGGTCAGCTTGGGGTGGGGAGTGTGGTGATATAGTGCTAGAACTGTTAAAAGAGGTGAGTTTTGGGGGCGGACTGGAAGGAGGAGAGCGAGTGTTTCTGACGGAGAGAGAGTGGGAGAGTGTTCCAGGTGGATGGACCGTATACTGAGAAGGAGCGGGGTCCGAAAGTGCTGAGTTTGGTGCGAGGGATGAGGAGGCGGAGAGGGTCGGAGGCGGAGCGGAGGGAGCGGGGAGGAGTGTAAGGGTGAAGTAAGTTGGAGAGATAGGCAGGAGCGTAGTTGTTCAGGAATTTGTAGCAGAGAGACAGAATCTTGTATTGGATGCGTTGGGGGATGGGGAGCCAGTAAAGGAGATTGAGCAGGGGAGTGATGTGGTCGGATTTTTTCTTTCTGAGGACGAGGCGGGCAGCATTGTTCTGGACGCGCTGGAGAGTGAAAGTGGTGGAGTGAGGAAGGCCGGAAAGGAGAGAGTTGCAGTAGTCGATGCGAGATAAGATGAGAGAGACAGCGAGTTTGGTGGTAGCTTCGGTAGTGAGGTATTTTCTGATCTGACATACGGCGGAGGTGGAAATAACATGCCTGGGCCGTGGCGGAGACAAAGCTGGTCATGGAAAGAGAGGAATCGAGGATAACGCCAAGGTTCTTGACCGAGTCAGAGAAGGAGATGGGGGTGCTGTCGAGTTGAAGGTGGCGAGAGAGAGAGAGAGAGAGGGGGGGGGGGAGCTGTGAAAGTTTCTGGCGAGTGCCTACCAGCATGGCTTCCGTTTTGTCGTCGTTCAGTTTGAGCGTGTTTGCTGTCATCCAGTTTTTCACGTCTTCGTAGCAGTCAGCCGTGCGAGTCAGTAGTGACTGAGTGTTGTCGAGTTTGTCTTTGTCTAGTAGTTGTGGGTCGTCAGGGTAGAGTTGGTGGTGTATGTGGTGAGACTGGATGATGTTGGACAGGGGAGAGGTGTAGAGTATGAAAAGGACCGGACCCAGGACGGACCCCTGTGGAACGCCGCAGGAGAGCCTGACTGGGTTGGAGGAGACGCCGTCGATGGTGACTGATTGCTGTCTGTCGGAGAGGTAGGAGAGAAACCAGGAGTGAGCAGAGTCAGTGATGCCAAAGGAGTGGTGAAGGCGATGGAGGAGGATAGAGTGGTCTATGGTGTCGAAGGCGGCAGAGAGATCGAGTAGCGTAAGAAGGGAGATGTTGCCCGAGTCGGTGGAGATAAGCAGGTCGTTTCGGATATGTAGACGGGCTGTTTCAGTGCTGTGATGTTTGCGATAGGAAGACTGGAAGGGACTGAGGAGGTTGTTGTCGGCGAGGTGGAGGCTGAGTTGGTTGAGGACAACTTTCTCAAGGAGCTTGGACAGGAAAGAGAGATTGGAGACTGGGCGGTAGTTTTTTCGTTTGTTAGGGTCGAGGTTGTGTTTTTTTAGGAGAGGACGGACGATGGCGGACTTGAAGATATCGGGGACGGAGCCATTCTCTAGAGATGTGTTGATGATGTCGGTAATGAAGGGCAAAAGTTTAGGGAGGCCGTCCCGGTAGAGGGAAGCTGGGAGGGGGTCTAGTTCGCAGGTTTTGAAGGGCATGGACTTTATGGTCTTGAAGACTTCATCATGAGAGACGGGACGGAAGGACGAGAGGTGAGTGCCGGAAAAGGGGTGGTGGTGGTGGAGGTCAGGAAGGCAAGGCGGAGAAGGCAGAGTGTCGAGTGTGTTGCGCAGAGTTTGGATTTTGTCGGAGACTTTACTTACTTACTTACGCCTGTCACCCCTACTAGGGTATAGGCCGTCGACAAGAGACCTCCAGCGACTCCTGTCCTGTGCTTTTCCTTCGATTTTACTCCAGGTGGTTCCCAGTCTCTTGATGTCTACTTGGAGGTCTCGACGCCAGGAGTTTCTCGGCCTACCTCTTTTCCTCTTTCCCTGGGGGTTCCATGACAATGCCTGCCTAGTGATACTGGAAGCTGACTTTCTCAGACTGTGACCAATCCATCCCCATCTTCTTCGCCCAATTTCATTCTCTGCTGTTATCTGCTCTGTTCTCTCCCAGAGTCTGACGTTGCTGATCTTCTCTGGCCAGTGGATTTTCAAAATTCTTCTAAGACAACTGTTTATAAAGATCTGTACTCTGTTGACTGTGGTTTTTGTCAATCTCCAAGTCTCTGCTCCATATATATGAGAACTGCTTTTACGTTGGAGTTGAAAATCCGGACTTTGGTGTGTTGTGACAGCTCTCTGGAACTCCACACTTTTTTTTCAACTGGAGAAAGGCTGCTCTGGCTTTACCGATTCGTGCTCTGACATCTGCATCAGTGCCGCCTTTTTTGTCTATGATGCTCCCGAGATAGGTGAAGGACTCCACCTCCTCCAACGGAGTGCCAGCAAGCAAAACTGGTTCTTCCCTGGTTGCGTTCAGCCTCATTGTCTTTGTTTTCTGTTTGTGCATGGTGAGGCCCACTTGGGACGAGATGTCAGCAAGCCTCGTGGTCTTGTCCTGCATTTGTTGATGAGTGTGGGACAGTAATGCCTAGTCGTTTGCAAAATCGAGGTCGTCAAGCTGTGTCCACAGTGTCCACTGTATTCCACTTCGTCTGTGCTCTGTGGTCCTCTTCATGACCCAGTCTATGGCCAGTAGGAAGAGGAACGGAGACAGCAGACACCCCTGCCTGACACCGGTTCTGACCTTGAGCTCCCTGGTGAACTGCCCTTCGTGGATCACGCGACATGTCATGCCATCGTAGCTGCTCTTGATCAGGCGGACGAGCTTTGTGGGTACACCGTAGTGTCGTAGGAGTTTCCACACAGTCTCTCGGTCCACGCTGTCAAATGCTTTCTCGTAATCCACAAAGTTGACGTACAGCGGGGAGCTCCACTCCAGAGACTGTTCCACGATGATGCGGAGCGCGGCGATCTGGTCTGTACATGATCGTTTTTTTTATGAATCCTGCTTGCTGGTCTCTCAGCTGGGGGTCAACGGAGCTCTTCATTCTCTCCAGGATGATCCTGTTGAAGACCTTTCCTGGTACTGACAGCAAGGTGATTCCTCTGTAGTTGGAACACTTGCTGAGGTCGCCTTACTCGGGAAGCTTGATTAGATACCCCTCCTTCCAGTCAGCCGGCATCACCTCCTCTTCCCAGATCTTTCCAAACAGTGGGTACAGCATCTCTACTGTTGTCTCTAGGTCTGCTTTCAGAGACTCCGCTGGGATGCCATCTGGCCCTGCTGCTTTGCCGTTCTTCAAAAATGCCACTGCTCTTCTGATCTCTTCCCGGCTGGGTCTGTCACAGCTGAAGGGTAGGTCGGTCTCTGCTGGCTGGATGTCTGGGGCGTCAGGTGGGGTGGGTCTGTTTAGTAACTCTTCAAAATACTCAGCCCATCTGTCGAGTTGGTCTGCTCTGTCTGCAATAGGCTTGCCTTCTTTGTCTTTTACTGGTCTTTCTGTATGGCCATACTTGCCCGACAATCTTCTGGTAATGTCGTAGAGCTGTTTCATGTTGCCGCTGCCTGCTGCCTTTTCTACCTCTGCTGCCAGGTCTCTTTGTCTGCCACGATACTCCTCTTCACCTCGCGGTTGGCTTCCGAGTATTCCTACTGTGCCCTTGCTTTGGCTGCTCCCGTGCGACTGTTGTTGACAACTGCTTTCTTCTGCTTCCTCACTTCTATCTTCTTCAAGGTCTGTGCCGACAGCCAGTCCTTGTGATGGTGTTTCCTGAACCCTACTGTGTCTTTGCAGGTTGAGTTCAGCGCCTCTCTAACTGCCTTCCACTGCTGCTCTGTGGTGACCACCTCCTCTTCATTTACTAGCTCCTGTAGCGCTTGAAATCGGTTGGGTAGCACCAGTTTGAACTCTTCTCCCAGGAGGCCTACATTATAGCGCCGTCTTCTTGTTGTCTCTGTGCGGCTTTTCTTTAACTTGAGCTTTATTCTTAAGGTAAGCAGATGGTGGTCTGAGGCGACATCTGCTCCCCTCCTCACTCGAACATCTTGAAGGGATCTTCTAAATTTCTTGCTAATGCAGATATGGTCTATTTGGTTCTCTGTAGTATGGTCAGGTGAGACCCAAGTTGCTTTGTGTATTCTTCTGTGTGGGAAGATGCTGCCTCCAATGACAATTCTGTTTAGAGCACAAAAGTCTACAAACCTCTCCCCGTTCTCACTCATCTCCCCTAGTCCCTGTCTCCCCATCACCTCTTCGTATCCGGTGTTGTCCTCCCCTATTTTGGCATTAAAATCGCCCATGACGATGGTGATGTCTAGCTCCGCACATTTGTCCACGGCACTCTGGAGTCGGTCGAAGAACTCTTGTTTCTCTTCCTCGTCACTGACATTACTGGGCGCATACCACTGGATGACGTTCAGCGTGAGCTTTTTCTTGGTTCTAAAGGCTGCTGTGATAATTCTTGGCCCAAGAGGTTCCCAGCCCATCAGCGCTCTCTGTGCCACTGGTGACAGCATGAATGCTACTCCTTCTGTATGGGGGGCATTCTCCTCTTCATGACCTGAATACAGAATCATCTCCCCTCTTAACAGCCTTTTCTGGCCAGACTGCGTCCATCTGGCTTAACTGATACCTAGCAGGGAAAGGTTGTACTTTTGCATTTTCGCTGCTATCTGGGCGGCCTTGCCGCTCTGGTACATGGTCTGGACGTTCCATGTGCCCATGGTTGTGTCCCTGGATAGAGAGAGGCGGCTCAGTCCTGTGGCATCCGAAGACTTCCGGCTTTCACCAAAGGACGTCATAAATCTTCTGGTAGAAGAACCTTCCTCCTCCAGGAAAGGAATTACTGTTTGTCTTTTCGTGGGCGTTTTTGTAGCTATTTCCTTTTATGCAGGGTGGGGAAGCTAACCCCACGCCCAACCCCCTTACAAGGAGGACCAGGGATTTTCTGTCGGGGTCACCTTCCCTTAGTCCATGTTGGTTCACGGCACCTTATTTCATTCGGTGCACCCCTCTCGCGAAGGACCCCCTATCCACCACCCAGGGGACGCGCCTCAACGCCATATGGTCCCAGCGCGAGGATTTTTTTGTCGGAGAAATAGGAGGAAAAAGCGGACGGAAGTTCTTCTTTGCTGTGTGTGTTGGGAAGAGGAGAGTCTTTAGAAGTGCCTAGGAGTGTGTTCATGGTAGCGTAGAGAGTTTTGGAAGAAGTAGATTCCAGGATTTTGTTTTGAAGGTGTTTGCGTTTGGCGTCGGAGATCATTCTGCAGACTTTGGATCTGGTGGTTTGGAAGATCTCTCTGTGAACGGTGAGGTCAAATGAGCGCCAGCGGCGTTCCACTTGTCGACGCTCACGCTTGGCCTCAGCTATGTTGTCAGTGAGCCAGGGGGAGGGGAGTTGGTTGGGTATGTAGCAGGTGGTGACAGGGGCGTGGGTGTCTAGAAGTTTTCGAAGGGAGGAATCGAAATGGGATGCAAGATCGGGAGAGGAGGCGGGGTCAATAAGAAGGTCGACAGCTTCGTCGAAGAAGTTCTCTCGGTTGACAGATTTTAGTTTGCGACGAGAGACAAAGAGCTTGGGTTTTTTTTCAGGGGAGGTAGGTTGAGAGCGACCAGAATAGCGAGGTGGTCAGAAGGAAGCACAGAAGAGGTGTCAGAGTCGAGGAAGAGTTGATCGGAGTTGCGGGTGAGGATTCAGTCGAGGGTGTGGCCGAGTCGGTGGGTGGGTTTAGTGATGTGTGGAGTGAGATTGTGGTTTGAAAGTGACGTGCAAAGGCGTTTTGTGTCAGGGTGGTCGGGTTTGTCGAAGTGGAAGTTAAAGTCGCCAAGAAGGATGTGTTTTCCGGGTCGTGTGCTGTAGTGGTCGAGGAGGAGATCGAACTCGGTAAGGAACATGGAGTTTCTGAGTTTGTTTTGAGAGCTTGGAGGGGGGCGATAGATACATGAGAAGATGAGGGACTGGCCAGGGAGTGTTGCTACGGCCTCGACAGATTCAAAAGGAGGGATGAGCAAAAGGGAGAGATTGAGAGAAGGAGAGGTGAGCAGAAAGACAGTCCCTGTAGATGATGGCAATGCCACCCCCTCTGGAAGCACGCGGGAAGGAGGCCAGGCGGTAGCCATTCGGAGTGACGCTGGCGACGATGGGTTCATCGCCAGCTGAGCGAAGCCACGTTTCGGTGATCACGACAACATCTAGGTCATTGTCTAAGATGAAATCTGAGATCACGTCGGCTTTGCCATCTTTGCAGACAGACTGTGCAAGGAACAGACACAGTTTTAGGTTGGATGAGCCAGAAGGGGAAGAGGGAGAAGAAACGGACGAAGAAGAGGACAAAGGAAGAAGAGGGTGGGGAGGGGGGAAAGAGGATGGAGGGGGGAAGGAGGGGGAGGGGGAGAGGGGGGAGGAGGAAAAGACGGGGAAGGAGAACCGGGCAAGAAGGAAGATGCGAGAGGAGGGTGAGGGGGGAGGGGGGAGGAGGAGGAAGGGGAGTAGGAAAAGCTGAGGTAGAGGGAGAGGGGAAGGCGAAGGGGAGGAGAAAGGGGGAAGAGGGGACAAGGAGGCAAAAGCAGGCGAAGGAGGAGGGGGTGAGGAGAGGAAGGGGGAGAAGGGCAGGGGAGGGGGCGGCCGAGGAAAGCAGGGAACATTAGATGAGCAAGAGAGGAAAGGAAATGGGAGAAGAAGGAAGGGAGGTGGAGAAATCGAGGAGGCGGGGGGAGGCGGAAGGGGTGGAAGGGCATAGGAAAAGGGGAAGAAGTGTGTCGTTATGTTTGTGGTGGTGAGTCCCACCTTTTGTTAATTCCGCCCGTGTGGCCTCTCTTTCGCGATCGGATGCCGCGTAAGGCATCTGCAACACTGTCAGCGGCACCGGCCGCGAAGTAGGTGGCGTGGCGACGTAGAGATAGCAGTTGTTGGCGTGTGTATTTGATGATCATGATTGTTTGTGAGGACAAGAAAAAGGAAGACGAGAAGAGGGTTCAGTAGGGTGTGTGTGTGTGAGTAAGTGTGTGTGTGTGTATGTGTGTGTGTGTGCGTGTGTGTGTGTGTGTGTGTGTGTGTGTGTGTGTGTGTGTGTGTGTTTGTGTGTGTGTGTGTGTGTGTGCCGGTGTGTGTGTGAGCGGTGTGGTAGGGGAGCGACCTGATTTCCGGTCGGTCAGCGGCGAGATCGGGCAATTGCGCCGAAAGTGGGGAGGGCGAGATGTCGACGAGAGATCACACGTAACTGAACCTATGGAACGGTAGGAACACGAACGAGTGTACAACAACCAAGAAGCGGATGCAACCACGGGTGGCAAACAGACTCACACAGTAAACATATCACACACTAGCACGCAGCACATGAAAACGGGGCGCGGAAAGGCCCTGCGAACTCACGCTGCGGAAGAAGCAAAATGGCGACGTAAACAAAAATTCAAATGACAGACACAATTCAATACGATACCACTCAAACAGCAACCAGATCCGACGAAACACAAGCATAATCCTCATCAGCGCACTCTTATACGATACTCAGCAGACTTTCAACACACGAAACACAGTACATCCAACGAAAAGTCACTAAGCACTGGGAGCGAAAACACGTGGTAGGTCGCACAAACAAGATGGCGCCCGGATCTGATATTCTGATATATTTCCCTCCTCTCTAAGACGACCCGATCAACACACATGCCGGCGCACACAAATTAAGACAGACACACGGCGCTTCCTGCCATTAATAGGCTCTGCGGGTTCGTGTAACGACAGGAATTCTCAGAATAATAGCACGAGCAGAAAAATGACGTCACTGTGAGCTTGACGTCATGGCATCACTAGTCTTACGACGCTGTGTACACAGTGACGCATTTGATGTTTTCACTCCACTCATCCAAAAGGCAGCAGCCTCTTCCAGGGCTGACTGTTTTCTTCCACACAGCCTCTGACAGGGCTGACTGTTTGATGGGAGTATATACTGGATCCAAAACTTGCAAAAATGAATTAATTATTATTCAGGACGTTGAAGAGATACTGACAACGCTGGATTACGAACTCTATCTATCTATCTATCTATCTATCTATCTATCTATCTATCTATCTATCTATCTATCTATCTATCTATCTATCTATCTATCTATCTATCTATCTATCTATCTATCTATCTATCTATCTATCTATCTATCTATCTATCTATCTATCTATCTATCTATCTATCTATCTATCTATCTATCTATCTATCTATCTATCTATCTATCTATCTATCTATCTATCTATCTATCTATCTATCTATCTATCTATCTATCTATCTATCTATCTATCTATCTATCTATCTATCTATCTATCTATCTATCTATCTATCTATCTATCTATCTATCTATCTATCTATCTATCTATCTATCTATCTATCTATCTATCTATCTATCTATCTATCTATCATCTATTATTGTCTTTCGTCCCGATTGGTTGTACATTGCTGAACGTCCCGACTTTTTCAGGACGTGCCAGCACTGCTTGTGAAAAAAAAAAAAAAAAATGAACGGAATATTGAATGTATGTTGCCAGCCGGTCTAATACGCTAAATAAACCTAAGACCATTTAGCAACACACATCCAAAATCAAGAGAGATACCCAAAAATTATTAAGACCAAAAAGGTGACTGCCAATCGTGTAAAAAATGCAAAGAAGTACGCAACGGAGAAAAAAAAAAACACGCTTAGAAAAGACGGTTACAACACAATTTATTAATATTTCGGGTAAATCCCCTTTGTCAAAAGAGACAAACAAACAGATTGAGAGTGAGGTCAGAAATGAAAATCGCAAGTTTAAATGCTGTGATCAATTCAGTTAGCTTTGATCATGTTGTACTGGCTGTTAAAGAGCTAGCAGAATTTGATGAGGACACACATCAGTTCAAAAAAGGCAATCTCGCAATGCACATAGGCCATGCCTTGAAAAAATGTTTACTGATCAAATAGTCACAGACATCCAAATAGCTTGGGCATGGTTCAGATGACAGGTGGCGACAGGAGCTCTCTGACGCGCAGTGGTTTGACTCTGTCTTTACCGGGGACAGGTATGATTGTGTGTCAGCTACAGCAGCCCAGTCGGTCTGGAAAATGACCATGAACAAACCCAAGCTGATCCCATCATGTGACGATGTGAGGAAGGTCCAAGAGCTTCTTGAGACAATGATGGTTTCGGAAGATTATCCGACAGTGGTTAAAGCAACTCTTTGCGCTATATCACTTTTCAACCAAACACGAGTGGGAGAACTTCAGAGAATGAAGATATCAGACTTCCAGAATGCTAAGATTGGATCGATCACCAATCAAGATATCTCGAAAGGTCTCACAGAGTTTGAGAAGAAAATGGTGATTCATTTTCAGTGAGTGGAAATCAGAGGCGAGTTTAATAGGAATGTTCCCATTTTGCTGACGAAGAAGATATCAACTGTGGACAGAATCCTTCAAATGAGGCAATCGGTGCCAGCTCTCACTGGTTCCCAGTACATCTTTGCAACACCTTCTGGTCAGAGGCCTTACAGAGGCCATGATGTTCTGAAGGAACATGCGCTACAAGCGCAAGTGTCAAACCCAGCCATGTTCACATTTACTCAGTTACGGAAGCAGGTTGCAACTTTGGCTCAGTCAATGGCCATCTCAGAGTTGGATCAGGATCAGCTGGCAGATTTCCTTGGTCACGATATTCGGATACATCGCCATATCTACCGCCAACCTCGACGTCCTTCAAAAGGCAAAAGTGGCAAAGATTCTTCAATGGGATGACAGATTTTAAGAGTTGCATTAGAGCTGAGCTGGGCGATGAAGAGATTGACTTTGACAATGAAGACACATCAGAAACTTGCAGAGAGGTCTCGGAAAAAAAACAGCACCTGTGAACGAAGCAAGTACCAGTTCAACAACACAGGAACCAAAGAGCACGACAGAGGACAAACGTTAAGAGCCTGATGAAAATCTAGATAGTTTTGATGATGACAGTACTGCATCAGCTCCTGTTCGAAAAAAAGCTAGATTTTCAAGGAAATACTGGGGGAAAGCTGAAGAGAAAGCTGTTCAAACTCGTTTTAATACACACCTCGTCGTGAACAAACTTCTTGGAAAGGCCGAGATACACCAGGCAATTGCAGAAGAGCCCTCACTTAGACATAGACGCTGGACAAACAATAAGGATTACATCCGCAACAGACTGAAAAAGTTACAAAAGAAACGAATTGAGATTCTCCGAGAGAACACACTCGCCGTGTATAGCTTGTTTTTATATGATGGACACCTGTAACATTTTGTATACTGTATAACATTTGACTTTGCAAACGAAACAGCGGCTGGGGACGAAAGACAATAATAAGATAAGAAAACCATTGTCAACATAAAGATTTATTACAAGAGTGTTATTATGGGGTTGGTCCGCCTGGATCATTTTGTATACATACTGTATAACATGTAACTTTGCAAACGAAACAGCGGCTCGGAACGAAAGACAACAATAAGATAAGAAAACCATTGTCAACATAAAGATTTATTACAAGAGTGTTATTATTGGGTTGGTTTCAGCGTGTATAGCTTTGTTTTTATCTGATGTATGCCTGGATCATTTTGTATACTGTATAACATTAACCTTACTTTGCAACTAAACAGTGGCCTCCACCCGGGTCTGCCCTGGGGGACTTGGGTGGGGTTAACTACTTGTTAGTTCCCAGGGTCACCCTGGTCAGCCCTACAGGGTAGGTTTTATTCTCAATTCTGGGGCATGTGTTTCTGCGGCCTACCCTTGGTCCATTCACTTGTATTTTTCTTTTTTAAGCTCTCCCTACTGTCTGCGCTGCCTGTATCTTTTGAAAAGAAGTACCCAACGGAGAAAGAAACACGCTTAGAAAAGATGGTTACAACACAATTTACTAATATTTCGGATGAATACCTTTTGTCAAAATAGACAATCAGACAGAGAGATCAGTCGTACCTATCTTCATTCACAGAAGGAATGTGGCACATTCCTTCTGCGAATGAAGATAGTAGCGACTGATCTCTCTGGGTACTTCTTTGCATTTTACTCGCTTGGCAATCACCTTTTTGGTCTGAATTAATCTCTTGATGGTGGATGTGTGTTGCTAAATGATCTTAGGTTTATTTAGCGTATTAGACCGGCTGGCGACATACATGCAATATTCTGTTCATTTTTCTTTTCACAAGCAGTGCTGGCACAGTCTGACATAGTCTTGTTGTTGTCGGGACGTTCAGCAATGTGCAATTGATTGTACATTGTACATTGCTTAACGTCCCGACAGCAACAAGGCTTTCTCAGGACGTGCCTGCACTGCTTGTGAAAAAAAAACAAAACTAAACAGAACATTGAATGTATGTCGCCAGCCGGTCAAATACATTAAATAAACCTAACACATGGGGCCTAAATAAAGCTAAGACCATTTAGCAACACACATCCAATATCAAGAGCTACAGGCAGTGCAGACAGTAGGGAGAGTTTTAAAAAGGCAAATACAGGTGAATGGACCTCGGGTAGACAGAAACACATGCCCCAGAATAGAGAGAAAAACGCACCCTGTGGGGCTGACCAGGGTGACCCTGGGAACTAAAAAGTACCTAACCCCACCCAAGTCCCCCAGGGCAGACCCGGGTGGGGCAATGTGCAACCAATCGGGACAAAGGACAACAATAAGATAAGAAACCCATTGTCAACATAAAGATTTATTACAAGAGTGTTATTATTTCAGTGTGTATGGCTTGTTTTTATATGATGTACGCCTTGATCATTTGGGAAATGTCTGTAACTGTTTTGTTACTATAAAGTACACTTTGCATACTATGCACTGTTTCAAAAGTCAAGGAAGCATAAACCTTAGCTGAGTTGTATACCTCGCCCTTTACCTAGGTTAAACGCACCACCGGCGCCATTTGCGCGTGAAGGTTGGCTTCTGCACTTGTAGTGTGGTCTCTTTCGTTCACGCGGAAGATTGTGATTGCAGTCGAAAATAAAAAAGGTTCGTATGCGCTTTTACTTTAAGCCACGCCTTTTACCTCCCCTAACATGCCAGTTTTGTGTAGAGATGGCGGAGGCTTGTGTCATGCCCCACGCCACTGAATCAAGTCCATTGTACTTATAGTGCGCTCATCTCTCGAACTTCAACTATGACGGTGTTTTCTGCCGCAAACGACACAGATGTCGCAAAATCACCTCCATTGAGGAAAAAAAGCTATTTTTCAAATCTGCCAAATCGCGTAATGTATTATTGCCGGATTGCATATGGGAAAGGGTTAATTCTTTGTTAATGTTATTTTGCAGCAATCAAACGACGGTCACGTGATTCTTTTTCTGAGAATGCCCATTACAGGTGCAGAAAGCACACGCTCTAAACCAATCGGGTGCACATGACCGGTCCGAGCGACTGGTCTGGTGCCAAAAATAGCAACATTGGCACCGCTGGTGCGTTTAACCACGGCACAGGACGAGGTATACCAACTCAGCTAAACTTTATTGTCGCACTTGCTAGAACTTAGTATAATTCTCTCTCCATTTTGTGAATAGAGGCACATAAGTCGCTGAAACACTTTACGTGCTGAAGGCTAGAACTAGTTTTCCTCGTCACAAAGTTGCCAGAAAAAGGTTTGACTGCTCTTGATTGTTTGATTTGAAGTGTTTACAAACAATTACTGTGTTTTTATATGCATGCACCTTTGATGTTATTAATAAAGGCTGAAGTTTCAAGTGATTTCTTATGTTGTCAGTTAATTAATTAATGTCAGTGTTCTGTTTTGTCATTTTAACTCATTCTACCACAAGACCGAAAAATCCCCAAAAGTCGTCCTTTGAAGACTGTGTTACAGTGCAGGACACAGTTCGACCATGATAGTTCAAGGGTGATGTCAGAATAGCTTGGCATCCATGGGCGCCAAGCTATTCTGGCATCACCTTTGAACTATCATGGTCGATCTTTCTCTTGCTGTGGTGTGTCTGGGGTAGAATGAGTTAAGTGTTAGTTTCTTCGTCTGGGTCTTTTTTTTCTATCTTTCGTATTTTTTCCACACTGTTTAACCCGCATCATACTGAGGCTAAAAGCTTGAAATTTGTACACTACCATATGCAAGTTACATTACAGTACTTACAGATAAGGACATAGACAAACAGCAAGGGTGGTGCCAGAAGAGCTTGGCGCCTTCTGGCACTACCCTTGAACTATTTTAGTCACACTTGTTGCACACACTGTTGTATTCTGAATGATAAGGGTTAGTAATTAAAATGATCTGTTGCTGTTTGTCTCAAACTGCAGAGTACATTAAAAAAAAAAGTCCTTTAATTTCCGGAATACATTATCTTGATTCTCACATAAATGCCATGATAAATTGTTTTGCTTCATAAGGACAAAACGTAGCAATGTTTAAAAGATTTCTTCTGTGAAAATCATAATCTAAAGCTTAGGGGTTAGTTTTCATTCAATTTTGCACAATAAAATGTTAATGCATACATATACATTAATCTGAGAGAAAAAAAATGAATGTGGAAAAAAAAGAAATATTCCATGAACTTGACCTTATTACAGACGCCTAATTTTCTGAAGACACCCATTTGCACTTTAATGCCAGTTTTTGTGTGAGAGGCACCCACTTTATTGGTAGAAACCCATTTTTCTCCATCCATTGGCTCTGTTAAAAAAAATGTCTATTTTATTTTAAGTTATAGAGCTTAGTTATAAGGTGAGTTCTAAACATTCGCATCAATTACGGAGCCCTAGAATAAATAGAAGTATGGGAACCCATTTTCACATACATTGGTAGGTAACCCACTCTGAGGCTTTTGTCTCCATGTGTGTGTGTGTGTGTGTGTGTGTGTGTGTGTGTGTGTGTGTGTGTGTGTGTGTGTGTGTGTGTGTGTGTGTGTGTGTGTGTGTGTGTGTGTGTGTGTGTTAGCGCGCTGTCGCGCGTATGTGCGTGTATATGTAATCAAGATAATCTCCGAAGTCTGCGTACGTACAAGCTTGCAATTCGGGAAGGCTTTTTATTCAGGGAGTGCCTAGGAGCATCTTGAAATTTGATGTCTCATTGAAGAGTTAAATGACCGTTTATAGGAAATCGGTTGACCCATTTTAGAGTCCGTTATTTTTATTATTTTCACTTGCAGTTTTCGAAATAGCGGGACTGGCGAAAGACATTGGATGAGTTCGTTAGCCAGCTTTGTATCTTTTGAACTGTTACAGTAAAAAATAATTCTAAGAAGAAATATTTTTTAAAGTACACAACGTCGACTTCTGGAGAAAATCAGACAGCGACGGTGACGTACTCTCTCTCTCTCTTTCTCTCTCTCTCTCTCTCTCTCTCTCTCTCTCAAAGATATTGTGTCTGTGTGGCGTGCGCTCAATGCTTTTTCGAGGTCTAAAAATACCGCACAATGTACACAAATATCGCCTGATGTGTTCAATCAGCATTTTCTCTCCACTGCCAGTAAATTACTTAAGAATACGTCCCCCGATCATTCACCTGTTGTGTCGAACAAGTTAAAGACGTTCTGCGCAGAAAGGCTCAGTCCTGACACCTCATTCACTGTTCCGCTCTTAACAGTTTATGACGTGGGGAAAAACATTTCATCATTAAAGAATAAAGGTACGTCTGGCCATGATGATATTAGTAGCGTTGTCTTAAAGATGGCCATACCATATATCACTGAGTCACTAACATACATATATAACCTTTGTATTCAGCAAGGGAAATTTCCGTCTACTTTAAAGAAAGCTAAGGTAATCCCCCTGCCTAAAACAAAAGATCTCACTGATCCTAACATGTTCAGACCTATTTCCCTGTTGTCAACTGTATCCAAACTACTCGAAAGGCATATTCATACGCACGTACATCAGTTCCTGGAAAAACACAAGCTCTTTCATCCACTACAGTCTGGCATTCGTCGGAAACACTCATGTCATACAGCACTGATACACTTAGTTGACAGATGGCTGGCTGCCATAAATAGCGGGCAAATGAATGGAGCTGTATTTTTGGACCTGTCAAAAGCGTTTGACCTAGTTAATCATGATAAACTGATTCAAAAACTTGCTGTTTATCAGTTAAGTGTTAGCACCCTTGCGTTTTTTACATCATATCTGCACGGGCGTACACAATACGTGTATGTAAATGGAACAAACTCAGTAGAAGGGGTGATACAGCACGGGGTACCACAAGGGTCAATTCTTGGCCCATTATTGTTTTCTATTTTTATCAATGATCTTCCTTTACATATATCTGACCCCAATGTCACATGCAGCCTCTTTGCCGACGATGGAACACTTGACCTTTCATCATCAAATGTAACCTGTATGACTCAGTCACTACAGAAAAGCTTGAACGATGTATCTGAATGGTGTAAAAACAATTCCATGATACCGAACCCTGATAAAACTAAACGTATGTTAATTACAACCAGGCAGAAACATCAGCTGAATCCATCTCGCCTTATGCTCTCGTTTAATGGCCAGCCTGTTGAACAAGTCAGAGAACAGCACGTGCTTGGTATCATCATAGACGACAAGTTGTGCAGGCAAAGTCACATAACTAAAGTATGTAAAACAGTATCTAAAAATTTATTCCTTTTATCAAAATTGAGATATTTCACTGATGAACCAACAAGGAAACTTTTCTATTGTGCCCATATACAGCCACATTTAGATTACGTCTCCACTGTTTGGGACGGCAGTAGTGACGCAAACTTAAAAAGGCTGAACTCGCTCCACAGAAGGGCAAAAAAACTAATTGTTGACAGGTCTACAGAAGTCATAAGTACTGACGACAAATTCAAGCTGCTAGGTATCCTGCCACTTGAGCAGCAATTTAGGTACAACAAGCTGATACTCGTGTACAAAATTACACGCTCGGAAACGCCAACCTATCTCACTAATATATTTCATTTTACTCACAGGTCTAGTCGAGCACCAGGAAACAATCTGGTAGTGCCCATGCCACGTCTAGATATTTATAAGACATCCATGTCTTATTCAGGTGCTAAGATTTGGAACACGATTCCCGCATATATTAGAGCAGCCTCTCCAGTCAAAACGTTCAGGACACAACTGCTGAAATATATTAGAAGTAGATAAAATACTATTTCAGCTACATGTTACATGTGGTGTGTCATGTCTGGCGGGTGCGCATTGGTACACCAGTCTGCGCGTCGAACCCTTGCGTTAGTGTGTGTGTCGCGCTTTTGCTTTTGATTTGAATTATTATTTCATTTTCATTCATGTACATATTAACTTTTTACCGCGATGTGTGTGTGTGTGTGTGTGTGTGTGTGTGTGTGTGTGTGTGTGTTTATTCCTGTACATATTAACTTTTACTCCGATGTGTGTGTGTGTGTGTGTGTGTGTGTGTGTGTGTGTGTGTGTGTGTGTGTGTGTGTGTGTATGCGTGAGCAAGGACATGATTGAAAACAGGTCTATGGCCTAATCGTTTATCCTTGAAAATAAAGTTTCATTTCATTTCATTTCTCTCTCTCTCTCTCTCTCTCTCTCTCTCTCTCTCTCTCTCTCTCTCTCTCTCTCTCTCTCTCTCTCTCTCTCTCTCTTCTACATAGGAGAGCTGCTAAGCTTATATTTCCCGATCCCGAACTTTCAACTGACGAAAAGCTTAAAACTTTAAAAATGCTCCCGCTATCCCATCACTTTCAGTTCAATAAAGGTGTATTGATGTACAAGCTGTACAAGCAATCATGTCCACTGTACTTGAGTTCTTTTTTTCTCAGAACGGATATCTGTAGCTTCTAGATATGGACCAATTCAAAGTACCCCTGCTGCGTATTGATTTATTCAAAACCAGCTTGTCATTCTCGGGAAGTTCATTCTGGAATTCTTTTCCTGCAGAAATCAGAAACGCAAAGACGCTCACCTCATTTAGGGACAGCTTCTTTAAACACCTGGAATCTCTGAGGTAATCTAATCATTACAGTACAGGGATAACTTGCGCGTGTGTTCAGGTGTGTGAATGTGCATGTGTGTGAGTATGTGTGTGTGTGTGTGTGAGAGAGAGAGAGAGAGAGAGAGAGAGAGAGAGAGAGAGAGAGAGAGAGAGAGAGAGAGAGAGAGAGAGAGAGAGAGAGCACCTATATACATATTTGCCCCTGCTGCATGAACTCGAATGCAATGATTTTCTGTGTATTGCTTTACTTTGCATGTTTACTCATTTTATATTTTTGTGCGTACGCGTGTGAGAGAATGTGTCTGGAGTGCGTGTCCGAGAGCGTGGGTGTGTGTGTGTTTGTGCGTGTGTGTCTAAGTGCGTGCGTGTGTAAGTTTGTGTTTGTGTGTAGGTGTGTGAGTGTGTGTGTGTGTGCGTGTGTGTGCGTGCGTGCTTGCGTGCGTAATTGCGGTGTGCATGTGTGTGTGCGTGTGTATGTGTGTGCGTGCGTGCGTGCATGCGCGAGGTGTGGTGTGCATGCGTGCATACCTGAGTGCGAGTGTGTGTGAGTGTGTGCATGTGTGTGTGTGAGCGTGCGTGCGTGCGTATGTGCGTGCGTGCGTGCGTGAGCGAGTGCATGCATGCGTCAGAGTATGTTTACATGTCTATGTCATTTATGTAGTGTCATGTGCCGTGGTAGTCTATCCGGGCTGTACTTTCGGACAGGGTTTTGGTAAAGAGACTGAAACGGACATAACTCGCGGTGTGCAGCAGAGAAAGAAAGAAGTACTTTACTTAACCACCAAATTCTCAGGAGCCAAACTGATGCTCTAAAACTATCTATTTTTAATCACATACACTCACTACTCCCTCAGCGCTATAATAATTTCCACATCACTGCCATCAAAACCATATTTTGAAACAAACACTGTTTCATGAGAATCATCATTTGTATTGACGAGTAAAATAATTGACCCAATTACCCATTGTCTTAAGTTGACCTTAATTAATTACTAATTACGGTCATTAACGTACACACTGTCGTTTCTCTCAAATCAAACCAAAATCCTGATAGTGCTCTGTAATAGACTAATGACTTTTTACACACACCCCTGTCAGAGTCGATTTCCGAGGAACACGATTTTCTCTACCAGTTAGCTTACCCTTTTACTGTGTACACAGTAGTCGGTTATGCATACAATTCAGTACACTGTCCCCACTTCTTTTCATCGGCTTGACAGGTTCAATGCGGGTAGGGGACAGCCTTGCGTGAGGCTTTTCCCCAGCATAATGGCTTGTTATGACAAAAGCTATTTTATTGACTATGTCACTGATGTAAAACGACACAGATAACACTTTTTATCACAGGACTTTTAAATCTGGTCCACCACTGTTCATTGAGGTCTAGATTCAAAGATTTACATGAGCTCCGTTTCACAACATTTTCGATTTCTGGGGAACTAACAGACGCATAACTCTCACTGTGTACACACAGTACTCGTATATGTATAATTTCTGTTTAAAACATATCTTTAGAATTCTATGCAGTCAGATTTCAATTGACTTGACTACAAAAATCTAAGTGCATTCATGTACACGACGCTTTGAATCAACCAATACGTCGACAAAAGCCTCTGCGTTTCTATGTACGCACACACCGTCTGTTGCTACTGACTTTATCTGCGCAACCAGCACCCTGGTCAGGTCGGGACCAAGTGGAACTTTTAAAACACACGCACACACACGCACACACACACACACACACACACACACACACACACACACACACACACACACACACACACACACACACGCACACACACAGACACGCACGCAAACACACGCACACTAACACAATCTTACCCAACATGACACCTGTCGCCAAACGCACAAGGTCTTTAAGTACGGCCTCACATCAATGCAATATCATTGTAAGATATTCCTTTCGGGAGCATACCTGATTAAACATGTCTGATGCGTGCAATTTGTAAGCTCACCTGTGAGTCGATCTGGTGTACATGTTTAGACTTGTGGGTGTCTGTGAAAGGCACATTAAAATCATATGCTTTATATAGTCACCCGACTGAGTACATAAACAACAGATCCTCAAGAGCCCCGAGCCCGGGCTTGACTCCCATTTACAACGTTTTATTCAGCTCTACTTTCTGGTCTCTTTTTTGAGTAGGTTGACTAGACTTTACTACGATTATTTACAACTTGTCATGGTATAACCTAACGTAGCACTCCTCGGAACTCCCCATTATGTGTGTCATGTTAACGACAGTTAGGCTGCACTTTCCTCTTTTTGACGACACTCTAGACTTGTTGACGAGACTTGTTTACCCACCTTGAGGCAAAAGAGTTTGCTGGTAGTTGAGTTCTGAAAAAATCTTTGCAACGCGCCACACTGTAAATGTGTGGCACATGTTGCCATAATGCCACACATGTCGCGTATGCCGCACACATGCCGCGTATGGTGCGGCACATGCCGCGTATGCCGCACACATGCCGCGTATGGTGCGGCACATGCCGCGTATGGTGCGGCACATTCCGCGTATGCCGCACACATGCCGCGTATGGTGCGGCACATGCCGCGTATGCCGCACACATGCCGCGTATGGTGCGGCACATGCCGCGTATGGTGCGGCGCATGCCGCGTATGCCGCACACATGCCACGTATGGTGCGGCACATGCCGCGTATGCCGCACACATGCTGCGTATGGTGCGGCACATGCCGCGTATGGTGCGGCACATGCCGCACACATGCCGCGTATGGTGCGGCACATGCCGCGTATGCCGCACACGGTGCTGCACATGCCGCGTATGGTGCGGCACATGCCGCGTATGCCGCACACATGCCGCGTATGGTGCGGCACATGCCGCGTATGCCGCGCACATGCCGCGTATGCCGCGCACATGCCGCGTATGGTGCGGCACATGCCGCGTATGGTGCGGCAACCTGTATGTAACGTCTGATGTTTCATTTGGCTCTCACTTGACCAGAGTGTGATTTATAATTTACTGCAAAGCCAATAATCGCCAATACTGTGTCAGGTCTGTTCGCTTTAAGGGACAGGGTCAATGTACATGACACTGTAATTGAAATCTGTGAAGCAAGCCATTCATAAACCCACCCAAATCATTTAATAGCCCAGCATGAATACAGCTGGAATACAGTAGAAAGGCAGCAGGAAAAGCATGATTTTAGCGCATGCTGTATTCCAGCTGTAACCAGCTTTATGCCAGAGAGGGGAGTTGTGGGTGTTTTTCGACAATTTATATCTATCCCGAATTTCCAGGATTTTGAGACCACAAACTTCCACGCCTTTCCGCCGCCCAATTTTTTCAGAGCCTCGGCATGTTTGTCTAAATTTCCGTCCGCTACTGAACACGCCACTGCATTATTATTTGAACAATCACCATTTTATGTACCTCTCAGCAGAGTAATACCAACAGGGGGTTAACACATGAGCTAATTAACCCATCGGTTATGTAAGTGTGTTCATTCTACAATGCGTAGTTTATTGATTACTTAGTCAATTACAGGTATTTCCGACTCACAGACAAAAGGGATGTAACTTTTGGTTATAAAGCAAAATGACATACACAGTTACTTCCCTTAGACATGACCACGCACTAACCGCCGACGGCTCCTGGCAACGGTCACGTGTTAGTTTCTAAACACCAAGCCGGTCGCGTTCTTTCGTTAAGCGGCATTGTAAAAGACGGACGTGTTTTGAGGACTGACTTGATTTTCAGAGGTGATATTCAGTGATCGATAAATCTTGTGAATATATACGACGGTAAGATCGATAGTTCATTGGGCTATTTAACTGATTTGTCACATTTAGAAACAAGACAGGCCTCGCGGTTAGTCTGGATTGCGCTAAGTTTAATCTGCTATGGAGAGTGGCTAATCTAGGGTGCCGAAATCCATAAAATAGAAAATATGAAAAGAAACTGTGTGTTCTAGCCAGGTTGCTACGAGGGTACCCCACTGTCTTTCCGAAAGGTGTTTAGTTTGCGAAAGCAAATTGAACA